>JBBPRF010000486.1:0-22438 GCA_038092875.1 Lanmaoa pseudosensibilis | reverse complement strand
AAGAACCCGCAGTACTGGCGCGACCTGCTCACTACCGGCGAGTGGTCCCGCGTCGCATTGTACGCGGTGGAAGCGTACACGATTTTCAAGGTGAGCCCTTTTTTGTGTTTGTTCTCCTGGTGTTCTTCCTTTCTTTTCGTCTTTCTGGTGCTGACTGGGTGCACGAACAGGTTGGCGAGATAATAGGCCGAAGGCATTTGATTGGGTACAAATTGCATTAGAGAATAGACACTACCCTCCGCGGGTGCTGCTGACGCGTGCGACTCTCGCTGCTGCACCTTAGATATATTTATAATGTGCTCTAACTCGAGTGCAACCAAGAGATATTTGCACATTTCATTGGTCTCGGGTACTTGAGGTTCCCCCATACCAGCTTTTCACAGGACTTGGATCCACTCTGTAAGAACCACAACGCTACAAGCCGCCGGTCGGAATCGAAATCTAACCACACAAAACAAATGCTGAATGACGATAACGTTCGTGCCTTCTACCTTGGACCTTCTCTTTGGAAACCTGGGTATTCTTTTGTGATCTCGTTCGCGATTTCTCATTCATACCTCGGGCGGCCTCCAACCTGGTTGTATGCCTTGTCGGCATGCGTGGTTAGATCGAGCTTGGTAATATCGTTCTGGCAGAGGTAATCAATTGTACTGATGACCCAAGCACCCTCAGCCTCTGCACACGCACTAGGGCCACACCGTGAAACTGTCAGACCTCGAGGGCCATACACAAGATACAGGTTATCGATCGCCATGCCTAGACTAGACGCGTATTCAAGTTCGTTGAACTTGGTCCGTAAGTCTCCAAGAATTACTTCGTATGTTGTCTTCGAGCTGTCTTTTCCACTCGATTTCACCTTTTAATCACGGAAGTTAATCGCCGTGATATAGCCCATTGTGGGACTCCCATCCTAGAACGATACTAGGTTCGCGAGTCCTGTATCAGCATGCACGCCAACTCACCTCATAGATGCGGCTAGCATGAGTGCATCGAACTCATACTCCTGCGTGGATGTCTTGATTCCTTTCAGGGTAACTCTGCAATAGGTGTCAGATGTCTCCATCGGTTTATAGACGAAACCGCACGGCAATCTCCGCCTCGATGAATCTGACGCTTTTTTTATTCTGAAATCATATGTAACAACACGTACGTGTAATGTCGATCTTGTATAGCCCTAGAGACTTGTTAATCTAATGCGTGTGGTAAAAACCTACAGATGATGTAGAAAAGTAGACAGCGCCAAGAGAGAAAACTTGGAAGACAAGAGGAGATGGAAGAGAGCGAAACGAAAGAGCATGATGAGCGAGACAAGAGTGCAATGAGTGTCGAGAGTGAGAAGGTCCAATGATCGTCCACGAACCGAGAGAATAAAAAAAGAGGAAAGAAAGGACAAGGAGCGTGTTGGGTCCTGAGCGTTCCAAGAGTGCGCATCTCTAGACAACGATAGGGATAGAAATATATAGAGACAAGAGTAAGAGTTGATGATAGTGAATAGGGGGGATGACACCGAGAAAAAGAAAATAACAAGAGGTATAAAGGAGAAACTGAGCATTAGATTAGAAAGTGTGTGGTATACGTTTGGCTTGCGAACGACGAGTTACACAGGAAAAAATGGCCACCTTGTCCACCGGAATAAGCAATGAGATGCTTCTTCTTTTTCCACCCCCCGCGAGATGAAGCAGTAGGAACCGGAAAAGAGAAGAGTGAAAGAGTGTCAAGTACAAGGCGCGTTCCTCGAAACTCCCGAGAATGATAAAAAGAAACACATTGTTCATGTTCATTCCGCCTTGAACCGACCGCCACCACCGCCTCCCCGCATGGTGGCCTTCATGAATGCAAAGAAGCGGTCGGCGTATTCGTGCGGCGGCACCGGGCTGATTTTATGCTGAAACGCGCATACATGGTCATCCTCTCATGCTAGCCTACGTCAAAAGTGAGAGCCCACTTACGCGATCCGCTTTCAGCCCTTTCCAAAAGTGCTCCAATTGTTTGACGGCCGAGTACGGCGTCAGAATGTCAATGATACCAAGATAGTAGAGCGTGTCCATCGATCGGTTCGCTTCGTCGGTCGCTTGGAGGCCACCCTCGTCTTGGTAAAAGATAAATTGTTGTCGGTCCCCTGTATCTTCAGGCAAGTCGAGCGTGTCCGAACCAAGGCGCTTCGGATCAGATTCGCGCATCGCGCGCTTCATGGCAATGACCTCGGGCGATCGTGCACCCTTGTATTGGGTTTTTTTGCGACGGATGGCGGGTACGGAAGGCTGTCGAAACGTCATCAGCACAGCACTGCGACGGAACACTGCTTCCGCTTACCGAGAAGACTTTCAGCGTATTGCTGCGCACGTTGTCCCTGTTGCCCCGCTGGACGAGGTGTATGCCGACGAGTAGACTGTAATCCATCACATGCACTGTCTTCAAGAATTCCGAGTCACGACGCAGTTGCTCCGTCAACAGCGCACGCTTTTCCGGTCCAAGCTCGAGCATCTTTCCGCGGTTGATCCAGTTGAGGTCCTTCAGCACCGCACGGGGATTCTTTTGAGCCCTTTCTTCCGAATACTCTCTCCCTACAGTACTGCCCTTGAGATCGTACGTCTCGTGGACATCTTTGTGTGGCGGAAACAGATTGTTCATGATGACAAAGTGAATCTTTCGACCCCTTGGGAGCTTGACACGATGTAGACCGTAAAACCGGGACAGCAATGTGTGCGGATTGCTCTTCACGTGCGCATAGTATTTCTTGAGTATCGAGAGCAAAAACTTGTGCTCCGAGTGTCGAATGGTCTTGATGATGAACCGGTAGTCGCGCGAGAAGTAGAAAAACGAGCCCGACTTGCCCGGTGACCCCAACTCAGAGAGGATGTATTTCGCCGTTAATGAGAGCAGGTAATCGGCAGGGTCAAGCTGGAAATAATCCTCTCGCAACTCCCGGAACACCCACGGCGCGTAATCTTTAAACTTGAAATCGTACCTCGCGGAGGGCGTTAGTTCATTTCCGATGCTGTCCAAAACGTAAGCGAATCGCACGAATGACACCGAGTAAATGCGTACATGTCAAAGGAATACTTATGTCGTGCAGCGAAGTCTTCGTCAGTAAGTGGTCGTTTAATCTTTGCTTGGCACCGCGAAACCTGGCAAGCTCGGTGAGCCGTCCTGTTCCGAAACTATAGAGTGTTGGACTCACAGCAATACGGATTCCCGTGAGCATGTTGTACATGAGCACGTAGTTGACGTGGTCTTCCCCAATTAAATTGCCAACGAGCACATTGTTCTCGTCTTCCCTCCCTGTAGACCCCCTTCGCTTAGAGGACGTGCGCGTCAGCGCCTCTTCTGCGTCTTTTTGTGCCTTTGCTCTCTTCCTCTCCTTCCTGATTTGCTCTGCTTGCAACTGAATGTCGTCCTCGATATCCGTGTCGTCGTAACCACACCCCGTTTGCGGCGCTGACCGCACAGGGCGAATATGTCCCCCAGTCGTATTCCGTCTCGCGGGATGATGCAGCCCGTTGCCACCCGCCGGCGGTTGAAGATACCCATCGGGAGACTGCGACAACGACGACGAATGCCCACGCAAATATCTCGCTGGCGGCGGCGACACCGAACTAGAGAGAGACCCAGACCCCGACGCCTCATGCATGACCTGCACCTCCGACACCTCCGACACCTCGTCCGACATCGCCAACGTGCGGGATGCACGTGTGGACGAGGCGCCCGTGCGCGCGCTCAGCGTGGACAGCCTCGTGTCCGTCGACGCCCGATGGAGTAGAGCATGGTGAGACGACGAGGATGGTTTGGGGAACGCAGAAGGTGGAGAACGCGGGACTGCTCGCTGGGTCTCGCGCGAGTCCATCGATCCAGTCCGGTCGCGAGAAGTCGAGGGTGGACTGCGCGCCCGCTCGACGATGACGGGGTCTTCAAAAACGATAGGGCGCGAAACTGTTTCAGATTTCGAGGGCCGAGAAGGAGCGTGCATCGCGTCTGGTCGAGAGTGGTCCGACTCCTCGCCTTGTTTAATGCTCGCTGGAGGAGACGGTGGCGGCGGACCGACAGGATTCACGAGCGGAAGACAGGCATGCGAGGGTGCATGGCCGTGGACGCCTACGTCGCTGGACACGACATGCATGACGGTAGTTTTGTTGACGGCGTGGAAAACAGAATTGGCCGAGACTGGATTTGAATCGAGGCCAAGGGTGTCCTCAGTTATTTTGACGAGATGGAGCTCCTGGGTTTGTGTCATTTGTTTACCAAACGCTTGTCGGGGTGTCGCCGACTCTGAATCGCACACCAGTACGGTCTGGGTCGAGGTCGGTCTTGAGATAGGTGTATCAAAGGAGGTGGGTGAGATTGGTGTCAGCGGGGACGCTCGGGCGGTGAAGAAGGATGTGCCGGATGTGGAGGCTATACTGTGTCTCTGCGACCCCGCATTGTCATGAGTTGAGGAAATTGGCGAGGGGGAGAGCGGCGAGGCTGCTATCAGTTGAGGTGGCAGATTCAACGTCGTCGCCATCGCAAAGAAAAACAAAAGAACAAGATACGACTACGCTAATGAACTGTTCGGAAAGATAAAAAAGTAAAAGGAGGGAACAGACGAGTCGATGGAGGAGACTTTGCTGAGAGACGGAGCAGAGCGGTCGACGACTCGATGACTGGCAGTCAGAGCGACCACCATCCCGAGTGGCTGTGTCTACTTTGATTTTTTCTCACCACCACCAAACCTGAATCTGATATACTATGTACCGAGAGATGCGGAAAAAAAAAACATACGACAGCACCCATCACAAATAAAACGGTATCCCATACACCACCGGTGCTGCGCCAGTCAAGTACTTGAGCTTGCACACCTCCCGCGATCGCGCAACGGCAGTCACCACCGATGTTCCGCCGCCTTGCTGGTGCTCTCGCACAGCCCCGGGACTAAGATGCAGCTGATCAAATACACCCTGCGTAAACTTGTCAATGTCCCGGTCCGTCACATCCCACAAGTTCGCAACCAGCGTCGGGCTGTCAATTCAGATAAACAACAATTAGTCCCCATCCTCAATGGGTCAAGTCAGCACCCACCATCCAGCAATCATATAATTATAGGGCGTTCCCACCCTATCAAACTCGCCCATCTCCCGTAGTGCTCCCGAGGAACACCCCCAGAGCATGGTCACTGCGCACCGCGGCAAATGCCTAATTTTGTGTGAACGAGCGTACTGCTCGCCGCCCCCATGCCCGAAATAGCTAAACACCCGTGTCAGATCAGCACAGGGGCAAAACGTTGGATGCACGTACATGACAAGGTCTTTTCGCGATAGCGCATTCAGCAATTCCTGCTCGCTCGGCGCGCGTCCCATTATACCATCCCAACCCACATTATGCATCTCCTTGAGCCACGAGGAAAACCTCCCCTCTGTCCCTTTGAGATCGCCACTCGGGTTGAGGACATAGTACGCCTTCCGTGCATCCACACGTATTCGATCGATCGGAGCATCTACGTCCTGCACGGCGCCCCCTCTCTGCATCTCCGCGAGACGCAGCCTATCGAGCAAAAACTCCAGACATGGAATCCGACTCACGCTCTGGCCCCGCAGCGCCGGCAGACTCTCCCATGGAATACTCTGCAAGCTTCGATCTAGCACCAAAAACGTATGGCTGTCCTCCACGGGCATCACCTTGGCCTTTTTTCTCACCACCATGTGTTCCTCGAGTGCAGCGCGTAGATCCAGCGTCACCTGATCCATATCCACCTCGGAAATGGCGATAGGCACACCATGGAACTGATACAGGTCAAGGATGAAATACACCAGATCCTCGAGCTCTTCGTCCCGGCATTTCGGCGATAGGGAAGAAAAACACGCAAGGAGCGCATCGTCCAGTCGAAGCTTCGTCTTCTTCCTGTTCTGAGGCGGAAGACTCCTCTTGAACAACTTTTCCAAACGCGTCCGCAGGTCCCCGATGAGTTCATGTGACATCACCGTGGGTGGACTCAAAATAGTCTAACGAAGCATGGTCATCATTACGGGTATGATCTCACGAAAAAGGAACATCACACACCTTGAACGCCCCTAACCAACAAAACTCGATATTCTCCAAAAGCGCTTGCAACCGCTTATCCAGCGCAGCACGTTCGGCCCACCACCCTGCTCTCGCCTGAACATCGTCACTTCGAACATGCGCTGCTCGACGCGTCCCCTCGTCACTCAACCGCACGATCTCCCGGAGCTCATCCAACGCGTCCTCCAGCATCAGCCGCGACTCGTCATCATCGCCTGTATCTCGTCTTCCACGAAGAGGGACACAAAAGAGGAGGGGCTGCGAAGAGGGCGTATGCAGACGACTGATAAACATGCTCGATTTATCCGGGGTCAGCGTGATATGGATCACCGTCCAATTATGTGGAAGCTTGGGTGTGGTCTCCAATAACGAAGACGGGGAGAGGACCAGGGAGGTATACTTCTTCTCGAGCGCCGACCAGTATGATCTTTGTGCGTCATTATCGTCGCTATCGAATGATGAAGAAACAGAAGCGCCAGATGGGTTGCGTCCTCGCAAGTCAGCAGCGAGAGGGGAACCATCAGTCGTCATGAGTGGCCATTGTAAATCATCCGCGTTTACATCTGCGAACTTGTGCGGGATTGCTTCCAACATCTCCCGATGAAGCGTGATCGCCGACGACGCATCTACACGACACCGACCCGTGGTCAGAACACGCAACGCAAGAAAATCGGGCACACATACCCAACAGACGCGCCGCTAAAAGCGGTGCATCCGCACTCGCTTTACCAAGCGACGACTGCAGTGCTCTGATCATCGCGAGCGACACCGACGCTTCACGCACGTGTGGCACCGCGCCTCTTCGCGACGTTAATGCAAGATCGGCCCAGAACAACTTTGCGGCATTGTTGAGCGCACCCAATATTTCCTGGGTCGCCGGGACTCGCGAGGGCTCCTTGTCCCCTGACATACCCATCGGGAGTGCAATCGCTGCATCCAAACGTCAACATACGTGGAACAGACAGATGGAACAGGGCGCACTAGACTCGCTGAGCGAGCTCAGAAACATATCCGAGCGGAATTGCTCGTAAACGCTATGCAGCGTCAACTTTCCCATAATCGCATGTTCCTCTCCCTATTCCAGGACGGGTCAACACCTTGGTAGATCGTTCACGGAACACACGCACCTTTATCTCAGCGGATGGCGGCAATGACATTAATCGTTCGACCAAATCCTTGAAGGTGTCGTCACCATCGTTTCTTGACAGCCAGACTATCAACGTGAGTAAGAAAGCAAGACGTTCACAGCACGAACGCATGACTCACTGTGTCGACGAAGAATAGCAGACAAGAGCCTGGGCACGACCATACCCTGCCCACCATGCACCACCACGCTCATCGGCAACGGCTCGAGACTCGACTTGCGTCGCCTATTCAACCCACTCTGGTGCGTCAGTCCAATCCCAAAGACAAGGCAACGATCAGACACACACCCGCCATCAAACGAGACGATCTTCCGTTCCAACTCATCCAACATCTTCCACGCCCTCTCATAATGTTCCCTCGGATCCCCTTGCTCCTTGTTCTGCTCCTCCGCGCCCATCTGTTCCTCCTCACACAGCACCTCATAGTCCCCCTCGAGCCTCTGTGCATCTGCCGCATCGATCCCCAGCATGCCACCTAGGAGACACGCAGCTTTCTCGAGCGCCTCCCGCCCTTCTCTCAACGCACCCTGTCCCAAGAGAACCTCCCCGCGCAGGATACACGCACGTGCGACGACAGCCGGCGCACGCGTGCTTTCCGCGAGATCGAGCACCTGCTGGATGAAATAGAGCGCCTCACGCGGCGACCCACGTACGTGGTACGCGTGTGCGAGCGCAAAGAGCGTCGACACGAGGTGCGACAGGAGTCGCCACGAGAGGGCGTCGGTGGGCGTCGGCTTCGAGCGCGAGGGCGCCGTCGACGGTGGCTGGTCCTGATTGGCGTTGCTAGAGATCTCGAACGGGTTCGAACTCTCTTCCGTCGATTTCGGCGCTACTACGCTGGCAGGCGGGGTGAGACGCGATAGTGCATCGATGGCGCGGTTCCAAAGTCGCAAGGATTGTAGCATGCTGCACAGCGCACCCACGATGTTGTCCTAGATAACGTGATCAGCGGCTTGGAACGGTCACCTCATAAAAACTCGTTACCTTGGAGTATTGAACAGCAGCAAAGACACGACACGCCAACGCTGCCCGTTCGAGCCGTTCCACGCGCACTCGGATACGCTTCGCGGTCGGCATAGTCTTCTCCTCGACAGCCACGGCAGCTTCCAGACTCTGAGCGTCGCGATAGGAACTCGTACTGTACCCGGCCTTGTCAAGACGACGTCTTTTAACGTAGCATACATACATACCTCCCTGGAACATTGTCCCCGAGCGCAAGCACCTCCGCATGCCCCAGTAGATACTGCAAGCGTACCTCATCAGGTACCTCGCCCGCCTTGAGCATGTTGGCGCACTTGTTGAACAATGCGCTTGCGCGTTTAGATTTACCGAGTTTAATGTATTCGTGAGCCAAATCGACGCAAATAACGGAATAGCCTGTGAACGGTGTAAGCTCGGTGGAATGTGGTGGAATAAATGCATCTACCTTCCGCAGGAACAGGTACCTGGTGTTCACAGACCCGCTTGAGTATCTCAAGGAGTTTTACCTTGAGTACGATAAGCCCCAGCAATCCAAGCAAATGGACATTCATTTCTATGGAATCGCAATCAGTAGACAATTGACCATAACGATTGGACGCCTACGGATCAATCCCAAAACAGGCTGGAGATCAAAAACGGCGGCTGTTTTCTTGACTAAGGAGGCATCACAAGATGTAGGACCTCCCGTGTTCAGCGACACCGCTCTAAGGGCTATTCAACAACGTCAGCAAAAATACCAAACATCTAAAGGGTTCGACAACCTTTGCGAGGCTGCGACTTGGCTGCACCAATTGCCGCCTTCTTGGGATTCTTGGCGGCGACATCAACACCCGAACGACCCTTTTTCGATGCCGCGTTGTTCGATTTCGTCGCCTTCGTCCCAGAACCTGCGCCGACCGGCTTACCCTTGGGACTCGCCTCGATACCTGGTTTTCCGGGTAAAAGACCGCTGAGGACGTTGTAGGCTGCTTCGACATGCATCGCGACAGCGTTCATCATCTCCACCCCCACAGGCGACCGACGATACGCGTGCAGTGCCATCCACATGTGTGCACCAAGCTTCAGTTGGGGAACGAGACTCGCAAGGCTGACTGAATCCGGCGTCTGTCGGGGTAGTTCGTTCACGGTTAAGAAAACGAGATGAGAATAACCCCAAAAGGCGAGACAAAAAACACCTACCTCTCGGGCGAGCAACTCCAGCGCCTCTTGTCCCATGTAGTCCACATCAAACTGCGACGACGCGTGTAGATCCTCACTTCGTCCTTCTCGCCACGACACGTTGAGCGCCGTTACCAACACCCGGGCTCGTTGTATTGGTGCCCAGCTGGCATCGTACAACGAAAGCAGGTCCGCCAAAATATGTTCTATCGTCTCGCGCGCCCCGTCCTTGTGTCCTATACTCTCCAGTGTGGCTAGTTGGCGAGTTAGGATCGCGCCTGCGATTTCTGCCTCGGATCGACTGTCCGAGGGGAAAGTGGAGATTGGTTCTGAAATTAGTGATTGATTAGTGTCAGTGTCAATTTCGGAATGTGCGGAGGTACGGGAGATGTGTCGCAGAGTGATCTGTGCTGGAGGGAGGAAAAGTTCGCATGTCGCAGTGTACGTGAGCCTCTCGACGATGGACGAGAGCTGCTTGAGAGGAAGGGGTGCACTGGGTGCGAACGGTTCGGTGGAAGAGAAACTGGAGAGATGATGAGTATAGGGAAATGTCTGGACACTTTCGATAAAGCATTCATAGGCAAGCTGGTTAATATAATATGAGCAACCAAAGCACTGGCAAAATCGACTACACCATACCTTCCGATCCCCAATCTTGGAATGACACACCCCAAGAAGCTCGTATCTTCGGAAAAGTTGCTCCTCGAGTTGTTGTCGCCCTTCCTCCCTCTCATTTTCGCCTACTTGCCCATCAATGCGCATATTGCCGTACATTGCCAGCACCCGCCTCCCTAGGATGCACCCCTCCTTGAGGAACCGAACCGCTCCGCCGAGTCGACCTGCCGCGTATAATGTCCCACCGAGATTGTGCAATGTGCCAGAAATACATCGGAGGAACGTTGCCGCGTCTTCAGCGGTTATCATTCCAGTTGGTAACAAGCTGACAGCAGCCACAGCGCGTTGAAGATAGCCCAACGCCGGCGTATAGCTCTCAACATCGGCAGGATGAAGTCGGGAGCGTGCAAGGACGAAGAATACGTCGACAAGAGATGTCAGCATGCTCTTCGTTTCGGTACCTTGCCGAGCGCAAGTTCCGTCCTGAGGGTGGTTTACAGATTAAAGAGCGGAACAGAACGGGAAGGGGTATTACCTGTATCATATTGCCTTCCAGGGTCGTCGCAATGACCTCCAACAAAGACGTTGCGGCATGCTTCGATTCCTTGTTCTGAATTTGCGGCGCATCCAGGACTCGAAGTCCAGCTCGTCGTAATCGTTCCAATGCGCGTCCCAATTTACCACGCGCCCGTAACACCTCTGCGTCCATCGTCGCAGAATGTGATGTGGGCTCTGGTACGGGTGTTGCGGTCGAAGGCTGTGGTGAATCCAGAGAAATAAAAGAATCAAGATTCGACACGAGTTTACAGTAACGACGGACTGCGTCCGTTGCCTCTTTCGCGTGTCTAGCGAGTTCTGAGCCTAGTACGAGGTAAATTGTCAACAGGAATGAAATAAACACCCTTGAAGAATATGAATTGCAGCTTTACCTTCACTATCGAGACTCGCCGTTGCTTTAACAAAAATGCCACAGCATTGCACGCACTCTACCAACACGGCATCCTTAGCACTGTGGTGGGATGTAGGCTCGGCGGCCTTTGCGCTTGTAGATTCAGAAAGTTTAAGCTTCCCAACTCGAGCCGCAAGGCTATCAACGGAGCAGGAAGACGACAGAGGAGCTGAATGTGAAGTGCGTGCGCCGACATCGAGATTTGACCGGGGGGGTGAGGATGGGCGGGGAATCCCCATCAGTTCTGATATGTAATCCAAGATAGATATATCACCCTATAGCCAAAGTACCCCATCATCGTGGTCAGCCAACTTGAACGCAATTGGGCGGAAAGACAAACCAGTGAATCAAGTAAGACTCACCCTTTTAGCAAAGCTCATCCATGTTTCGCACATTTGAACAAAAGATCGTCCTTCCGAGAACGGACGTTCATGGAGAATCTGCGCAAGCCTTACTACCTCGGACAAACTACCCGAAACACACGCGGCGAGGGCTGATTCCCTCTCTTCCTCGGTGGGTGCTGACGAGAATGTCCGCGCGCAACAGAGACAGGCCTTATGTACTTGATCCCAGAAGGTAGCAGATTTGATGGTGCCAGGCGTGGTGTACAACAAGCAAGAGAGAGCATACATACGAAGTTGTAATATAGATTTGGGGTCCGCATTCGACCTGCTACTAGAAGAGAGTGCAGTGCACACTTTATTGATGGAAGTGTATGCTTTGGTGAGGAGGGCATCCCTTATTTTTTCGGGGATATTGTCGTGTTTCATGTTTGGAGCCCAAGCGAGCAAAGAATGTGAGTGCTGAAGTGTGGTGACAAGAGTGCTGGCTGAGAAAGGAGAGGAAGGACGCAGGAGAAGGAACGGAAGAGCATTCAGTGCGTGCGTTACGGAGGTGATCAGTAAAGTGAGTACGGTCTGGTCATCTGAGGTCGGGCGGGGAAGCGCAAGCAAGTGTAAAGGTGGCGGGTTTTCGTCACCAGATTGGCCAGTGGCTGCAACACGCAACAGATGTGGGTACATGTTGTCGAGAAGGTTGATCGCTTCTTCGTACTAGTAGCAAAATCGTCATTATTGCCCGTGGGAGGAGGTCCACCACATACCAACTCGAGCGTGATTAACTTTGCAGTGATACTACAAGCTGCCCGTTCTACATCGAGGTCATCGGGTGTAATTTGTCTGAGCCTATCTAAAGCATTCTTCGCGGTCCTCGTCGCGTCATCTACCTTGCTCGCATTTGCATTCGCGTTGCGAGCATTCTTCGTGTCCTCGGGGGTGAATTTCCACCCCAATTGAGCCACGGTGGATAAATTTTGCAACGAGAGGTTCACCATCCGCATGCAGTTGGTTCTTTCGTCCTCAGCTATGGGTGGCGATGGTCCCACCTTGGATGGCTGCTTCACAGGGAGACGTGTTCCGTGTAACACCAATTTAGACACGAGTTTCGTAGCCAGGTCGTCAGGTGCTGTCGTTGCCTTCGTGCGGGTCGTTCTCCGCGTCGAACTGGCGGTCTTCGTGGGTGGCATTGAAATTCCAGGATGTGTGTATGGTTGTCGAGATTCGAGAAACGAGACACGAGTCGAGACGCGTCAAGTCACATGATCCGAATTCTTTTTCTTTGGTTCTTCAATAGTCATCATTATTGTTCTCGCGTCCACAAAGTTAAAACTTGTCACTATTGCATACTCGGTGCCCATATCAACCTATATAACAAGACTCGAAAGTCTACAAGAGCGCGCTATTGGGTTCCCCGACATAAGCCTCTGACGCTGTGCATGCGCCATTCCAAGGGTCGTTGGTCGGCTCGCACTTGGAGTTATCCCCGATATTTGAACCATCGCAAACGGAGGGGGAGCTTGCAGTTAGGGTGAAGTACTTTGAATCTAACTCAGTATCTGCAGCTTTCATTGACCAGGCGGACGCTTACCGAACCAGAAAGTGCGAACGCGCACGCGGTGAACGTTCCCGGGTATTCGACGGACGGGTAATAGCAGGTGATAGTGTCACCAGAGCATGTCCAATAATTGAGGCATGCGTTCCCTTGACCGTTCGGGAGGGGATCGTAGATGCAATTCGGACAAGCTAGGCATGATGCACTCGCACGAGTGGACATCCCAAGCAAGCTTGAAAGGGCGAGTGCTACTGAGACCACAGAACGGAACATTGCTAGTTGAGTGGATTACAATCCCCTGTAGCAAGTTCGCCATCATGAGTGGTATGGTGTGAATGGACGATACTCACCGGCTCACTCTTTGGTCACTGAGAGTTGTTTGCAATTATCGACCTCGATACCTTTCTTTTCGCTTTTATAGCATGGCAATCTGTGCTCATACAACTGTTTACATAGGTCTATTCTCAGGATGTAGTATTCCCTGATGATCTAAAAACATCGTCGTAGCGCCGAAGCCCAACATAGGGTATTCTTTACCACGTATGAGGGAAGGTAGCCTAGGGCTTTTCCGCACGGTTCTGGGGCTTCTGGCATGTCGGGAGCCACGATGGCAAGGAAGTCTTGTTAATGGCTTCCTGGATTTATGCATTAACAGTACCTCATTATTAGGGTAAGATATGCATCTCAGGAACAAAGATCATCCTGGAATAAACTACAGAGTTTTTGCATTTGAACGAAGCTACCATCGAAGCCGTTACCCCCGCGCTCGCGCTGCTGAAATTATGTAAGGCCATTCATCTTGAGAAGAGCGAGCTCTAATAACTCATCTCGAACGGGCGTGAACAAAGGCCACAATACTGACAAACCCTAGGTCACCAGATAGTCCCATGTTGCGCGACATAGGCAGTCAATGGTCCCAGATTTCCCAAGTTGCTCTGAAAAGCTGATGTAACTTCGGGAACGTGATGTAAGATTGTAGATTCGGAGGTCCCGGGTCACTACGTCAGGCTTACAATAACCTCTTTCCCCAGGTTTGAGTGGGATGGGCGTTATTCCAAGACAGAAGTCGCATCAAGTTACACGGCGTCCGGCGACCGGATTCCCATGTGCAGGGAACGCGGAGAACAGGCCAAGAAATTTAGATGAGTAACAATATCTCAGCTACTTGGGGCCAACACCGGCGGAACCAAACGGGAAACACGTACCTTCTCTCTTGTGGTGGAACATGTGTTCGCACTTGTAGGGCTTGGTCATTTGCTACAATGTTTCTGGTAATCTCTCGTGGTCTCCTGTAAACAGAGCACGAGACCTGTCAGCGTTGGAAAGCGTCAAATGAAGTCGGTTGCTGTACAGTTCGGCGGTCGCTCGGGCCCGTCGTGAAGCAACATCGACATGTCAAGACCGTCCCCCCTCTGCGGAATTCTTTTTGACGTGTGTACCATCTGATTCTCAGAGCGTCAACTTACCTTTCGTGGACATGTGCTCTGGCTTCTCGGATCTATGCCACGCCTCGGAGAAAGCTATTCAAGACTAGCGAGTACTACATTGCTTTATTCCACGAGTCCCTATGATCAATTGTGAACACGGTCGTGGATCCCCTGAATATACATTGTGCCCTCTTCACTTTCAACCAAACAAATCGTCCGCTCTTACCGTGATTTCGGGAATTTAACTATGGGGGTGTCCCAGGCTCAATACACAATGTTTTCCCGATAATCGCTCAGAATGATACAAGTAACAGAACCAAATGCCCAGAATATCTACGATTCTGAAGACAGTCCTGTGTCACAAGCAGCCTCGATGTGCGTGGGGTAGAACAGCCGAATACTCTCCACGGACACGAAGGTCATATTTAGATGATGTGGGGGAGTATAAGAGAGCGTACCGTTCTCCAGAGTAAGCAACCTCAAACTACAAGAAACGTTCGAGTGAGTCTCATAACCATCGCCCACCGTATAGCATCAAGCTCTAACCTCAATACAACAAAGGCTGTCTCAGATAGAAAGGATGACTCGCTTTGCGCTTATTGCAGCTCTAACAGCGACGCTGCTGTCGCTCTCCACAGGGGTTTATGCGACGTGCCTCGCTTGCCCCAATTGCAACACCGAGGGGTGTCTCAATTATTGGACCTGCTCGGGTACCACTATCACCTGCTATTACCCATCTGCTGCGGATCCTGGTACTTACGATGGTTGCGTGTTCACTGGGACTCTAGCAGGGTCTGGATATTACGTTAGTGTTGGCTCTCCAGACACGATACTGCGCATACTCACATATGTAACTACAGGAATTCCTCCAGACTGGCGGACCGGCGGTCTGTGACGGCATGGTCATTGGAGACAATTCCAAATGCGAACCATACAATAACCCTTGGAATGTTCCGGGCCTCGAATGTACATCTGCTTACTCGTATGTGGGAGAAGCCGGTAGTAAGTAGTTCGAGGCAATTTAGTTATCGCACCAGGCTGTTCGATGTACAGTATCAGATCCCTAACAGGGGATATCTTTGACCTGCCGCGTGCAAGTGGTCGTGTCTCTCCCTGGTGGAGAGGGGTGCGCCGAGGGAGAGACCGTGCGCTGGGATGATAAATCGACTCGACGACTAACCTGTGCATGGCCCTTCTCAGTCTGCTGGCTGAGCTATGTTGCCACTTCCGCCGCGCGGCCCTCTACTCACCCTACTCAACTGGGTAGAATCGATGCGATACTCACCTGACCCAGCCATATGCCAATGCTACCACGCTTGCTTCGGAGCTCGAGCAACGACCATGTGTATTGCACTGTCTCCCTGCAAAAATGCTAAAACGAAAAACGAAAAAACTCCAAAGTCCACAAGGTAAACCTACAGAACAGGATCCGTACTACACGCAAACGGCCATCCACTGAATTCCGTGCAACTCAGAGGAGTGCACACCCATGCCAGTCGGAAGAAAATGCTATGGGAGACCACCATAGACTCCGCTTCATATGCTATATCATTTCGCTTCACACCGACCGACTTCCGCACGTCGATCCGGGTGAATTGTCTGGTGTTCACCATCGCCGCCACGGGAGTCCTTCGGCAGCATGCTGCTGCATGCATCGCCATCCCGGGTCACGAAGAATGTTTGGGGAGTCTCGACAGCCGACGCTAGTGCGTTATGTAGTATTACGACGTGTGCTACTAGCCGTAGCCTAGTGCCCTTCCATTCCACAATTTCCATGCATGCCGTTGATGTGTACTACTACTAGTGTTTATGTCAACTTGTTAATCACGTCAAACAACATTCTTTCCACCTTTCCAATGGCTGCCAGCTGTGTGTCTTACCAAGCCGAATTGCCGTGTAGAAGGTACTAGAATACTAATGTGAATGACTGCCGAAGCAGTGGAAGCGGAGAAGAGAACAAAAGGGTCGGGAGAAAACCGAAGGTTTTCCGGCCTGAAGCTGGACCCAGGGCAAGCCGGGCTGTGAAGGCGGGATGGGTGCCGAACCGCGCGGGCTGCCGAAGTGACTAGTGCCGAGTGAGGCAGCGTCGGACAAAACGAAAACGCCAAGACAGGGTGGCTCGGTTTGTTCGAGCCAGAGAGAGAGGTGTGGTGGGCGGGTGCAAAACAGAGTGAGTTATACGAACTACGGAACAGGACACAGACGGACTGCACTACGAGCGAAGTGGAGAGAAATCTTCTCTCCACTTCGCTCCTCACGCATAGACTAGTACCTTCGCGCGCCTCGAGACTCGGCTTACGTAGGCCTGCAACTACTACAGTAGACTCTGTAATAACCCATACCCCTCGGGATAGGCCCAGGGATGTGGCTTATGGGAGAGTATGGGTTTTGATTGAGGCTGGAAGCACTGAAAATGAACCTTGGGAAATGGAAAATGTATGTGTTTTCACAGAGTATGGGTTATTACAGAGTCGACTGTAGTTCACACGCTAGCGTCAGCACCCTTCGCTAATCCTGTGGCTGCTCACATCATGATTCATGAACTTGAAGAATTGAGCGGCCCTACATAATACAGCTTCGAATGATAATCTCCACGCAGGTTAGCATGGCCTGAGTCATCTTTTTTGTTTCTACTCATTGGGTTAGTTCAAACTTCAGGAATTGTGCTGGTTTTGGGTATGTTGATGCGTTTTTTTTTACTTTCTTGCTAGCCGTCCTCCAATCACAGGCTAATAGCTCTCAACGGCCTGGGGTAGAGTCCTCAAGCGATAACGTCACACACTGTTCTCGCAGACGTCGGATCCAGCGGGTTTTGTAAAGTGTCAATCTGAATGGACCCTTTGCGCTACGTTTTTCTAGCATGCTGTCCTATTCTATATGACCAAAAGAGGGATCAAGGATAGGTATATAAACCTCGTTGGCAAAGCTCGAGTTCATCAGCAACCTAACATCTACCTCATCATCCGAGTTTCAGCTCATCTCACAAATCCATCTACTCATATCAGCATGTACTTCGTCAAGAGTTTCATCGTCTTCGCTGCTGCCGCTGCTCTGGCGTCCGCAACGCCTGGTGTGAACAAACGCGCTGTATGTACCCTCATTCCCTAAAGGGAAGAACGATCGCTGACCGTAACCTTCTTCACAGGAGGCGATTGCCCGCGACAACTGCGGAGGCAACATCGGAGACTGCTTCCAGAATGGTAAGTCCACCTCATCTGTACATCAACTGATCCCGTAACACACGTATTCAACCACAGGTTGCTCGCCCGACTTTGGTTGCTCGAGCGCCACCATCGGCACATGCACTGCGGGTGCGTATGACGGCTGCCCTTGCTTCAAGTGTGGCAGCGGCATCGGTTACGTTGGCAGTTGCTCGGCTGGCGGCTGCAATGGCTTCGCGGGCACATGCACTGGTGGAACCTACGAGGGCTGCCCTTGCGAGAACTAAGTCTGCGGACTGCTAATAAGATCGGTGTCAGGAATATTTGTTGTTGTGGCCATTATCGACATGTGTTTCACTTCTCGCTTGCGCTCCTGCATGTCATTTCTTTACTCCTGAATGATCTGTACTGGTGCAAAATACTTTGTTTTTGTCGTACGTCTCGAGAAACATCATCCATGCGATTTCTACTTGACTCATTATGTTTTCCCGGGTGTTTGAGATTCGACTGCGGTTGATCGATGTTGAACATGTGATGCTTTGGGATTGTGAAATATTATGAATATTCAAGTTTCTTATCAATGTTTTATGCTTCTGCGCAGAGGAGGTGTTGTCGACATCTTACACTGGAGGGCTTTCCTGCCTTCCAGCTTAAGTGTATCGTCTGTCTACAAAGATACTGGATCTAATACTGAAACACCACACCTATCCTTTGCTAGTATGGTGTGACGAAGAGGTGATGTATTTGAGTAATCATCCAAGCGCGGCGGGAAATGCATGTTCCTTGTCAGGCCTCACCTTCATCTTGTTCCCATCTACGCTTATCTTGACATACTTACATCGATCCATGTATAAGATGCATAAAGATGTAGGGGTGACATGCATCCCTTCTGCCCTGCATCCTCGTGCATTGGGTGTTCTGTTGTCTTTGAGATACAGTGAGCGCTCACTTGGATGCATGCTTGCCAGGCCCAGTTGCCATATGGAACGGAACCTAACCTTGGGTACAACAACCACCGAGTCGAAGCACTCGAGGACCAAAGACATCGACCCCCTCCCCCCCAAGCTTTGCGAGAATATTATTGGCATTGTTGTTACAGTAACATCGTGGCTCGCCTCTGACCACCTAACTCTTCGGCTTGAAGTGGTACATAACTTGAAAGACCTGCTCTTTGGTTTTACACAAATTGAAGGAAAAGCATACCGTCATGCGAACGTCCTCAGCAGAAATGTTAGAATGCTGTTGTACAGCTGGGCCATGCATTGCATCAGGGAAATTATCACTCCTGGGGGGAAACTTCGACTCGCGGGCTCGCGGGCTTGCTAACCGGGCAAGCCGCAATCGAAACACCTCTTGAGCTTGTCCACCAATCGCTGCTGAAACTTGGCTTGCTCCGGATCCGCCAAAAGTGGTTGCAGCGCCTGCGCCATCACCTCCCTCAGCGTGTACTGCGTCAACTTGTAATTCTTGTCAGTGTGCGTCACTAGCAAACCGTGCGAGGACAGAATCACTTTCGAGTGGACGTGAACTGGGGGTTCGGAGTCAGCGTGAGGATGAGTGGACATCGGGTTCTTACCTGGAGAATGTCGGCGCTCCTTCCCTTTGGGATCCTTGCGCACGGGAGGCACGTTCTCCAGTTCGTCTTCGGCCCGGTTGGCACCATGTTTTGTGACAGGCGCCATCACGTTGGTAGGGGACGGACTCGGTACGGCCATGCTCGCGACTTGATCATCGTCGAGCAGGGCCGCCTTCTTGATTTCTGCGAGGTTGACAATCGACATGGGACGGGTGATATAGCGAAAGTCGAGTGGTGCAAAGAGGGGAATGAAGGGGGTGTACGATGCCATAGTCGATAAAGAGTGGGGCGATGATTTCGAGAAGCGTTGGTCGTTGACTCGGATCGGGTGTTAGGCATGATGGACTCGGATGTGAGGGCATTCGTGTGCGTGGACCCGGATCATTGCCTCGCGCTTACAATAACTTCTTTCCCCAGGTTTGAGTGACACGGGGGAATATTTTGGGGACAGAAGTCGATTCAAGTTACACGGCATCCGGCGACCGGGTTGCCATGTGCAAGGAACGCGGAGAAGAGCCCAAGGAATTTATATGGGTAACAACACCTCAACTGCTGTGGGGCCAACACCCTCCTTGTGTGGCGGGACTGCACGGGCAACAAATACTTTCCCTCATCCATGGTGGAATATGTGTTCACACCATGGATGACGCGTGGCCAGATAACAATCTTCCGTTCTGCACTCTCGGGTGCTGTTATCATCTCCAGCTTGCTTGGACTCTCCACGAGTGCGAGTGCGGCCCCCAAACTGCATTTTGGATCCCCTTCCCAACAACCAGGGGAATACCTGCCTCAATTTGACAATTACTGGACCTGTGTCGATGGCACCGTCACCTGCTACTACCCGTCCATCCAGGAGTCACGGAACGGTTACCGCGTGCGTATTCACGCTTAATACTCATAATTCCATAAGTATTCATGTCGTCTGTGACGATTATGGAGATGCTGAGTTGGATTCAAAGGCTCTCGAGCTTGTAACTGAGGGCAGCGCCGACGTCTGCGATAGTACGGGTATCGGAGACAACTCCAGGTGCGAGCCGAGTAATAACCCCTGGAGTTCGTGCAGGGAAAACGTTGTGTATTGAGCCTGGGACACCCCCTATAGTCGATAGAAATTTCCCGAAATCACGGTAAGAGCGGAGTCCCGATTTGTTTGTTTGATTGAAAATGAAGAGAGCACAATCTATATTCAGGAGATTCCCGACCATTGAGAACAGGGGCTCGTGGAGTAAAACAATGTGGCACCCACTAGTCTTGGATAGCTCTCTCGAAAACGTGGCACAGATCCGACAAGCAAGAACACATGTCCATTAAAGGTAAGTTGATGCTCTGAGAAAGTGTATGGTACACTGTCAAAACGCATTCCGCGGATGGAGAAAAATCTTGACACGTCGCAGTTGCTTCATGATTGGCCCGAGCAAGCGCTGGATTGTACAGAAACTAACTTCACTTTTCCTGTGACACTTCCACCACTGACAGGTCCCATGGTCGCCATGGACGCGGGGGCCTTATTTAGACGATGTGGGGAAGTATAAGAGAGCATACCGTTCCCCGGAGAAAGTAAGCCCAAACTACAACGAAACGTTCAAGTAAGTCTCGATAACCATCACCCACTCTGTAGCGTCAAGCTCTAACCTTGATACGAAAAAGGCTGTCTCCAAGTTTAAGAATGACTCGCTTTGCGCTTATTGCAACTCTAACAGCGATGCTGCTGTCGCTCTCCGCAGGGGTCTACGCGTCGTGCCTCGCCTGCCCCAACTGTAACTCCGAGGGGTGTCTCAATTATTGGACCTGCTCAGGTACCACCATCACCTGCTATTACCCGTCTGCCGCAGACCCTGGTACTTACGATGGCTGCGTGTTTACTGGGACTCTAACACAATATGGGTACTATGTTAGTGTCGGCTCTCCAGACACGAAACCGCGCATGCCACTTACCTATGTATCTACAGGAATTCTACCAGACTGGCGGACCGGCGGTCTGTAATGGCATGGTCATCGGAGATAATTCCCACTGCGAGCCATACAATAATCCTTGGAATGTCCAAGGCAATGACTGTACATCCTCTTACTCGTATGTGGGAGAACCCGGTAGCAAATAGTTCGAGGCAATTTAGTCACATCGCACCTTGTTCGATGTACAGTATCAGATCCCTGTCATTATTTCAACAGGAGATATGTATCTTCGTGCCGCGTGGTTGCGACTCCCCCTGGGTAGATGCTTCGTATGGTCAGAACGACCGTCTTCTGATCTCGAAGTTTGGGTCTGGTTTGGGGAGACGAGGTAGATGCGGTACTCACCTGACCCAGGCATAAGACGCCATCCTTGCTTCGAAGCTCGAACGACGACTGGCATTCTTGCATTTCCGTGCAAAAAAGGCTAAACGAAAAAAGCAGATCATCTTCAAGTCCCAGCTACCTGCAAAAAATAGGCCGTTTTTCGCTGTGCGTAGCTTAGAATTTTGTCTATCACTGTCCGAAGTAGAGTCATCAGACACAGCTACATACACGCGAAACGGACAAGCGACGCTATGCTACAATAAAGTAGTAACAAAAAATGTGGCATCTGCACCGACTTTCGACTATTACTTTTGGGTTAGTTCAGAATTTTCCCCATTGTGGAAACACGCAGCAAATCAGAGCCCTCGCTTCGAGGGGATAAGAGCCGTCCTTCCCAGTGGGTAAATGTCCTTGACGTCCTTTGTTTGAAAAGGGGGACGACCGATCCAGAGGGTGTAGCTAAGAAAAACGCCAATGGACGAAGTGTCGGCTGTGTGTCCGTTTGCTGTGCACCTCACCGCCACCTCTCGGCACTTTTAAGATTTACCACGCGGTCGCCTTGCCTTAAGTACCCCTGGGCCTGGCCCATCAGGAAACTTGGGAAGCTGGAGGCGCTGCAAGCCATCCGAGCGGGAAACGTGCAGTTCTGAGATTGTGTAGGTGAGGTCTCATGCACATGGCACACACACTTGTCGTCTCTCCTCCTACTAGAACCTCGAGACCTTATGGTTGGTCAGGCTGCGGTCATTCCGTTGAGTCTCCCTTGCCGCACCAATCTCGATAATAGCACCTCCTAAACACCATTTTAACCCTCAATATCGTGCACCCACCTCGCTCTTCGCATCTCCGTCATCCATAGTACCCACACGTTCTTTCATACGTGACAACCTGCCCTGGGCTTCATTCAACTTACTGGCACCTCACTAGTTGCTTCGGTCTCGGTGGCTCTCCCTGTACTCGTGCATGTGCACTCTCGCCCTCACACCCCCTCATATTCGTTCGAGTGTGCATGACAACGAGAGTGGACCTACAGAGGGTCAGAAGAACTGCGAAGAGATTTGGAGTGCAAAGCAGTGAGTGCGACAACGAGGGTATGAGACGAGCATGCGTACGAGCTCGTGTGTTCTACTCTCACTCCATGCGTTCTCGTACCCTCACGATCATCATAGCAGTCCCATTGGCCTCTCGTCCCGCCATCACCATCACCTTCACACGTCCCTTGCCGG
>JBBPRF010000485.1:0-22497 GCA_038092875.1 Lanmaoa pseudosensibilis | reverse complement strand
AGCATCCGACGATCTCAAACTTTACTCTATCCCTCCTCTGCCATCCGACTGGACTCCACCTTGGGCACTGATCGACCAGCTCAACGTGTTCGCTGGGCAGCTCTACCTCAGAGACCATCAATCGTATCTCCGGCTATGTCGTTTCCTCGGCGTACCTACGAGAGAGTTGCCGAACGATACAGCGGTGAGGTGGAATTTGTTCAACATCCCTGGCGGTTTCGAAGAGAACGAAATCAGATTCTCAGGTTCTCCGTTGCCTTCCTTGATGGCGCTACTTGCCATTCGGAACAGAGGAAGACCTTTTGCACAGACGCACATGGGGAAAATTCTTCAAGGGCAGCTACTAACAGGGAAAGACTTTCAGGGGCCATCATCCGATGTGTCTAATTACAGCTCTACTACATGCAATATGCAGACACCACAGGACATCGCAGCTGGAACTATGCCCGCATCACCTTCAAGTTCCGACATGGACTGTGATGCGCAAGGCGGCCCTACTACGCCATCCGAGCCAGTGTTACTCCGATCACCAAAGCGCGGATTGGAGACGGCTGGAATAACCGACGCAGATTCACAGCCATCGCAAAAGCGTCCCCGGGCGGTTTGATGATAATTGTTCGTCAGTGGCGATTTCTTTGATAACGAGATGTTAAACTGAGAACTCATTATCTTCTTTGCAGCCTTGCCCGCCGTGTCCAATCTCCCACCATCGTTTTCATGTATCTACGTAAATGAGGCTCTTGTTTACATGCTTGTTCTTTGGTTTCGTGTCTTATATCATTACTATTCCCGCGACGTACAGGTCATTGTTACGATTTTTAGGAGTGTTGCTCGACGGCCTTCTACTAGTAGCGAGGAGATTGTCGCGTTTTCAAGGGATGATTTGGTCGGAAATCTTCCACGAGCGGTTTAGGGAGCAGCGAGGGTCGTACATAGGATAATTTTGATGACGATACCATAATATATATTTCAAACAGAGTTAGTTTCCAGCGAATACGGTGCACTCTGTATATCATTTAGTGTTCGGACACAGGGTGTTCGAATTCCTGAGGGCAGACACAGTATAAGCGCGTGCCCCATCACATGACCAAATAACATTATCACGTGATATGGAGGTGAGTGCAACAAGTACTCTTTCATTTTGTTGCAGGTACGCGACGATGCTCCCGCCCGCCGTAGTCGAGCAGCAAGCCAAGCTTGGCGTCTCCGCAGAGGAAAGCAAAGCCGAGCGTATAAAGCGACAACAAGCCCGGTTTCGCGATCGTGGTGGGTCGGTGTCCCTTATCTTTTGTTCGTCGTGCCGTGCATTGACTTGCAGCCCCAACTTGACAGGGCGTTCGTACCGTCCAACTCGAACCCGCTTCTGGATATTCTCCTGGCCCGTACTGTCTCTGGTGAATCGCCCTCCAAGACCCGTCCAAAGGATGTCGCTGCAAAACGTCTTTCGCCTTCCAAGGCTCGTCGGGTATCATCGACGCACAGAGTGAACGCAGTCACCGTTACCGAGAAAAGTCAGGCTGTAGCCGGTTCGTCACCCATTTCATATACGAATTCATCTTTTGAGAATGCACACAGGGAAGTCCAAGTCGAAGCTGCCAGCGTCCCGGAAGCGGAAGGTAAAAGCTGTCGAACCAGAAGGTAAGATCTGGCTTTCCTTGTGCTTAATTTGATGTGTATAGACTCGGTTTGCAATGCTTTCAGCCGACACTGCCACAAAACCTGCTCCAAAACGCCGTGGCAGACCAGCGAAAGGCAAAAAGCAAGCGACGGGTCCGTCACCCCCCCTTCCATCCATTTATCCCATCCTGAGATTTCTTCATTGCAGACCCAGACTCTGACACGGAGCGACCGCCTCCTCCCAACACCAACACCAAGTCCAAGTCGAAAGGAAAAGGCAAACAACGCAACCCTGCTCCGTCTAGCACTGACGGAAATCCGAATCCGAAACCCAAAACCAAACCGAAACCAAATCCCGCAAAGGAAGTAGTGGAGGTACTCGTCTCGGGTATGTATTTGATCCTCCCTTCGCGCAATAATACATACGCACACAGACGACGACCAAACGCTCGTCGATGTCCCCCATAAAGCCAAATTCAAGCCAAAGAGGAGCATACGATATGAGGATGATGACGAAACTGACGACGATGCACCAATTCTCAGAAAACGGGCTATACCTCATGTGGACGAATCGAAAGCATCTGGTTCAAAGACCACCACGCGCGTTAAGACAGTAAATATTGCAAGTAAAGGAGGTTCGGGGAAGCAGACATTAGAGGATGGAGAGGAGAGGACGCAGGATGAGAAGTACTCCAAAACAATTGCGAAGAAACGGTTGGCACCGCGTGACGACGACGATGACGACGACGACGGCGTTGCAGCACCCCCCGCTAAGAAAGGAAAGGCTGCAAACTCAACATCGAAATCCAAAAATACCATCGAGCCCGTGCCCGCGCCCGTGCTGCGTACGACCAAGGACCCCAAACATGGGGAAAACCCTAAAGCCACGGGTAAAGGCAAGGGAAAGGGTAGAGCTGAGTCTAAGCAGGATATCGTCGAACCTGTGGAAGATAACAACGGGCGACCTCCAGAGCGCGTCTCCAAACTGAAGAAACGGAAAAAGGAGGAGGATAACTACGACGACCGGCCTCGGAAAGTTGTCAAATTCTCAGAAACAGGGTACGTCTTTAGTATGCCACATCACGAACGATTCATGTTGACAAACTTTCGATCTAGACCTCCCCACTCGTCGTCCCAAAAGTTGAAGGAGAACCAGTCCGACAGGAAACCCAAAAGTGCGGTCAAGTCAAGCGTTGAAGACGAGCCCGATGCACCGCGTTCGAAGCTGGGCACAAAGCCGCCTTCCCGCACAAAGACATCGAAAGGTCCCCCGCGTGAAGTGCTCGAACGGATCAAGGCGAGCGCAGCACGACATTTGCGATGTGCTGACAGCGAACCTGACGAGCTGGATTGTCTTTCGTGAGTATGACCTTGGGGGGCGGGCAGGACGTGGATATGGTGGACTCAATGCATCAAGTCATGTCTTGGACGCCCGACTGGTTTGCGAGCGAGCATACACAGCGCTTTTACGCGTCCTGGTCGTTGCGCATATAATCTGCCCCCTGTTCCGTCGCCCGATCATTCCCGACTATCTTTATCATATCCTATCACTGCCTACAACGCTGCTCCTAAATATTGTTATCAAGCACATGGCGGGAACGACATCTACACCACCAGGGATTTGATCTGATTTTTGTCCTATATTTTTGTTATGTATGTATTTTGCTACAATTCTAATCTCTACTGTCTTGTATTCAACCTGGGTGACTTCATTGCGGTGGACAACGTATGCATTTTCGTCCACTTGCTACACAGAAGGTCATATGAATTGGATTGACGTATGTATGCGCATAACCTCGAGTCTGCTCCTTGCAATGAGGCTAATCTACAGAGCAAAGCAAAGAGGAAACTATGTAGTACGAATGTAGTGATAGCCTTACAATAAATTGCAATACGGGGGGAAAGCCCCCACCCCAAACGTCCCACGTCCGAGATACCTAACTATGCACTTCATTCAGTCCGTTCGCCCCCCTGATCGCATCTGGATCCCACCCCGACTCCTCGCTCCGGTGCTTCAATCTCGGGTCGAGCGTCTGGTGTTGGTGAGGCGGCGTGATGGGCGTCACGCTCACCGACGCCGGCGGATGGACGTGCGAAGACACGCCTTCCATTGGTGACGGATCATGGTCCGCTTCGTCGGACGAATGTTGCAAGTCCATGTCCGCATCGCCGTCAGGCCCATGGTCATGGTCGGGGTCCCCATCCTCACTATCGGAACCGAGATCCATAGCTTGTTCGACGGACATGATCATCTCGACGTCTTCTCCATCCCCGTCTCCGTCTCCGCCCTCGCCGCCTCGGTGTGCTTCCGGCGACGGCGCGGACCCCGAGGGTTCATGTCCGCTTCGGTCCCGATCTCGGCCTTTGTTGTGTGACGAGGGTTTCGACCCGCTCTGTCTGGGCTTGGATTTTTCGAGCTTGCGAAGGACCTTGGTGATGTACTCCTTGGCGAACTTTTTGATTTTCGCGACTTTGTCGTCCGAGAGGGAATCAAGGCGACCCTCTTTGAAAGAGGATGATTTCTTTTCCTTTTCGGCGATGATATGGGTCAACTTTTTGCAACGGAAGATTAAAGTTGAGTCACAGAGTCATATACGTAAGTAAGAGACAAGGAAGAAGCAAAAAAACGCACCTCCTTGGCATACTTCTTGAACACGTCGTTTTCCATCTTCCCCGAATACTTGCTCATACACTTTACCACCACCGCGCCCACGAGCTTCAGTAGCCTCTTCTCCTTATTCGCCTCCCTCTCTTCCTTTGACTGTGGCTTTTTCGGCGCCTTTGGCTTCTTCTTCACCACTTCAAGAGGGGGTTCCACTGCCGCGTTGGCAGCAGCAGCAGCAGCAGCCAATCGCGCAGCCTCTGCCTCGGCTGCAGCATTCGCAGCGGCAATGATATCCGCAATCTCTTTCTTCTTGGCCTGGGGGTTGACAAACGGTTCGAACGGGAACATGGGTCCTTGCGGTGCCTGCGGCGAGGGTATGGGCATCCCGGGTTGCTGCACAGGACGTGCTGCAGGCTTGAACTGGATATCATCGCCTTCCCAGCGCGTTTTCTTCAGAGGTCGATTGTCGTCGTGCGACTCGATGATGATGATGGACGGCGACTCTGGTGTCTCTTCCTCGCCATTCTGGGAACAACCGACATGCAGCGGTGAGCGGTTGGGCGCCACGAATCAAAGGGACGCTACGTACTGCCTTGAGACGCTTTGGTATACGGTAAGCCACCTCGAGGGAATCCCAGTATTCAAGAAGCTTGGGGTGTCTGATGTTAGTATCCATGCCATTCCCTACAGACGACATGAACGGACCTTCTGTGCCAACGATTTCATACACTCGTTCTCCGACTCCGCGCAGACTTGCACTGGAATTCTGATCTTGGAGTCGTCGACCTTGTTCCGCTGAATAAGCGGCCACTTGACCATGGCTTCGAGGGCCTTTTGAAAAATGAACCCCGAATGAATCAAATAAGGAACAGAGAAGACGGGGCGAACGCACGAGAATGGTGACCTCTACGTCCTTGGAATAATCTTGGAATATGTTCGTCATGAGACTAAACCCACGCAACCGCATGATTTGACGCAGAGCTGCCTCGCTCTCAGTGATCTTTGCATTGCCCAAGTCAGTTGATGCGCCGACGTTTGGGTATCGATGACACAGCGCACCTTTATTCGAGTGAGGAGCTTGGAAAGCACTTTCTTGCTCTGAGTCTGCCGGATTGCCTGTACGACCTTTGGAATATCCTTCTCTACCAGAGGCTTCAGTTCAGGCTGTAAGGGAGTGTTGAGGATCAAACACAGGATGAAGAATAAAGAGATGGGAAAGTACCACATAATCCTCATCAAGCTGCTTGCCCCTTTTCTTCTTGTTGCCCTTGAGCCCTAGTTGCTCTACCTCATCGATAATTCCCAGAGCTGCCGAACCGAGATATGGATTAGATTGCAGGGGTCCGAGAAGAGAGACACGTACCGTCAAGATAGAGATCATCCATGCCGCCGATGTCTGTTTGAGTCTTACCGCCAAGGAAGCCCACGCAGTTCGGTTCTCCACAATAACAAGGTTGTGCATCGTGTCTGGTGTTTACAAGTCACTAAACCTTTGACGTGCTCCTAGAACTCTGAAGTAGAAGCGCGGACGTACCCGTATCGGTCTACGTTGTAGTTGAACGTCAATTCCTCATCCTTCTTGATAGACCGGTGTGCAAAGATGCCCATCCGGACACGCTCGCCTACCTGCCACTTGGCGACATAACAGTTCGGGTTACAGCTGTGATTCGCAAAACGGCCAATACCGCCTCTTTTGGTCGCATCAATGTACTAAGCCACATAGAAGCGTAGGAGTGAGTGAGCTGTAAAGAAAGGAAACGGGAATGCTCACCTCATCCTTTTGCAGCATCATGAAGTAGAAGTGCTTGATGCCTTCTTCGGCATAATCCCGCATGCGTTTCATAAACGATGGATGAGAAACCACATCGCCAATGTACTCATAGATGAACGCATCCCTGTCATGTCCCAAGTCGTAAATTGCTTTTTGGATAATACGAGTGTAGTATGGACATACTTTGATATATCGGAGACAGCCCGTAACCCATACCCCTTCTTTTCTGTCAATACGATCTCGATGTGGGCGTACTCCTTGCGTTGAAACCTAGACGGTGCGGAAAGAGATTGGAATGAGCATCATTCCAACCGAGATGCAAAAGATGTACTCACCGTTGGTTCTGGCAATGAGCCCGACACCGGCAATCGTCTGGTAGACACTCCACCTGCGTGAGCCGATTGATACAATCCGAGCCCTGCCCACACGCATCCGTCGGATCATCCACACCTGCAACAGCGAAAAGGCGCCCAACCGCATACCCACCACCAGAAAGCAATCGGTTACTACATATTCAAAACTACTGCTATGAAGGAAAGATCGTAAAACTGACCATGCTCGTAGACGCAGTCACATGTCATGCTCTCCAGAGCCTCTCGTGAACGCCCAAGTGTGTTGTATTGGTAGTGATTTGCGGGGAGCTCGATAAAGGTCGCTCTGGCTTGCTCCTCCGCACGGGGAAGGTCGCCTATGAGCAGCGGACCTGCACGTTTGGGCCTCCCATTTGCGGGTGCTGGCGTGCTTGATTCTGACTTTGCTTTCTTGAGTGGAGGGGGAGGTGAGGGCTCTGTCTTGACGGAAGGTGTCTCAGGCGGGGGCTTGACATCGTCGAGGTCTTCGAGTTTTGGCGGACGGTCTACGGGTAGTACCGGCACTTGTTCGTCCTCTCGCTTGATATCGTGTGTTAGTACTGGAGGAATAGATGGACTCTGACGTTGAGAGGGAGGTTCGGACATGGTGGCAGGGGAACGAATGCACCACGCTAGTCAGTGACAGTGGGAGCGTTGGGACAACGACAAAACGAGTAACGGTACAGCAACTAGCGCAACGTCGAGCACGACAGCGACACTGGCGACGGCGTCAGTACCAGATACGACATGGAAATGGAGTGATGAATGATACAGACCTTGTCCTTGTGTGAAGTACTTGGCGCCTCGCAGATGAGGGGCCTACCGAGTCCGAGCCGTGCAAAAAGTCTGGCGAAAACGTCGACCAAACCGTCAAATGGCGCCCGCGTCGACTTCAAAAAAGCGAAAGCGCGACGACAACGAGGCAAAGGTCTCGTTTGCGCTGTCTAACCAGCCAAGATCGCAGCTGGGCCCTGTCCTTGGTGAGTAACCAGAACACTTGCTCGTGGTCGTGCACGGTTAAAGTGTCCATCGCCACCACAGCCAATTTTCCTGCTATCAAACCACCCAAGTCCACTCCGTTCCATTGTTATCAGATGGAAAAGGCTGCTGTGGACGCGGACACCCAGTTTGCAGAGCTGCCCACATTGATTGCTGGAGAGACCGATGCCGTCGACTTTTTCTCTTCCTCAGAAAGTCGACAAGTATCCGTTGGGTCTCGGTGCGTTTCCAAGTGATCCTACTGTAATTTCATCTCACCCAACCATGCGTACTTGCATTCAGGTATTTTGTTGCGGTGCATAACAAGCGCACCAAGACAACGACGATTCGCGAGGCACCCCTCCATATCCTGACACACCAAGTCAAGGCTCTCAAGTCTCTCAAGCCTACAGCGGTTTCTACCTTGCAGCGCCTTGAAGCGCGCGCTGCCCTGGGCGAGTCCTTTGGTACCAAAAAGGCCAAGCAAGCCATAAAGGCCCAGGAACGAAACAAGGTAGATGTATCTGCGATGGAGACGGTTGCAGATCACCTACAAGAGAGTATTCAACGCAATACACAAGCTTTACCTTCCAGGGGTACGTTCCCATCTGTTGCTTGCAAGGATCAGAGTGATTGAGACACATCCGACAGAGGAAGCGCAAGCAACGGCTGACAGTGCGCGATTAGTGCCTTCATACAACCTAGATGCCGAGACTCCGTCCGAAATCTACCCTCTGCACAACGTCATCCCAGAAGTGGAATGGAAGACGTTATCAGCCTCGGCGATCATCCAAGCTAGCTCGACCAATGAGCGGAAAGCCCTCCTTACATATCAACGATCAAACTGGGTCAATCATCACCTGAATCTCGTTTGTTCTTCCCCTTCCCCGAGTAAGACACACATGTACGTTGTCCTCTCCCCTTTACCCGTGATTTATTGGGGTTGATATGCACCATGTCACGATCAGCAAGATCCTGATGTACATCTCTATCATGATGTCCTTCCGAAACCTAACTATTCGTAAATTCGACAAGTCAACCATCTATGATAAACTTTCCGCTGTCCCTTCCATCGTCATCGATGGCCTGATGTCTAGATTCACGGAAATGCCAAGAGGGTCAACAGAGTTAGGAGTCTTCTTAATTCGAGACTAGGGTTTTACTGACACTCGCCGTCAAGACCGCAATCGACATCTCAAACTGAGACACTGTTGCTCACACATATGTTTGCACTATGTCTTCGTATCGACGACTATGCGACAGATACAACCCTTATTGCGAATGATTTGAGTCAAAAGGTTGCCACGTGCGTCACCATTCTATACGGAGATTTTTCGAGTTACTCATTCAAATTTCTACCGTTAGGATCAATTCGCTATTCAAGTCGTTAGGCTGTAAGATCAGCAAGTTGACCATGCAAGATCTTAAGCGACTTGGTCTTCCTGATAGTGCCGGAGAGACGAAGAGAGCCGTACTCGGCACGCCATTGGAGTTCCCGAAGCCACGGTTCAAAAGACGCACGTGAGGAATGGTGGGAGGTAATGAGTTTCATGTTACGTTCGCTCGCTAATACGGTACCTTTGTCAGGAGTAGACGGTGGTTCTTTATATGCATACGATCGCATTGGTAGATTTAAAAAAGTACGGATACATCCTCTTCATCGATTCCCTGTCTCTACATCTTCTGCGTGACCGATTCCTCGTAGCCCCTTGAACCGATCCCAAAATGGATAAGACTAGAAGGTCATCGCATGTACAGCACATGGTGTATCTTCTAAACGCGATCCCAGGCTGTCATTCCCTTCAGTGAGCTAGCGGCGTGATGAACTTCCCGGTGTTATATAAAACTCCGATGATTATCGATGAACACGAGGCTGCACACATATATACGTTGGCCACTAGACTAGCAAAACTCCCCTCACGAACCACCCCATGTCCATCAACCATCAGGGAACTCAGCATATGGGAGAGGCGGCTTGTTCGGGGAGCACTTGACTGCAGCCAGACAAGCTCTCTCCAAACAGACTGATTCTACCAACGCTCCTCCAAGGGATGTTTCCCCAATCCACGGGGTGATCGCTATCGGAGCAAGTTGTCCTGCCTCGAGACATAAAGCGCTCGCCTCGGCAGAGCGCCTGCTCTCTTGCCACACGCTGTCCCTGATATTACAAACATGCGGATCATTCAGACAAGCACGATATCCTCCAGTTCAAGTTTTCATGGCTCCGCCCTCAGAAACCGAGAATAGGCGACGGTCCTCCCTGGCCCTGATGCATTTCGCAAATCGAGCGGGCCTCACACCAGCATTTATGACTGCGCAGACGACGTTGGACTTGTATTAAAAAGTTGGAATTGGCTAAGCGTGTCGACCCAGGGCGTGACCACGAGTAAAGACAATAAAAAACAATTGTGATAGATATCGCCAGGACACGTAACAAGAATGGGTATGTAACAAGATCGCGTGTGGTAGAACTACAGAACAGTAACTGAATATCTGAGCAATGTGATGGGCATGTGGATTCAACTAGTGATGAGACAAATGAATAAAATAGAGAAATGTATTGTTCCCTTGTGGAGTGGCAGAACGGCTCTAAAATACTCGTTCTGCTTTGCGGCATGGTATTTAGCCGTGTTGCTCCCCGAACCTCTTGATCTCCTCGTGAATAAAATCAACTACGGCCTCCATGGTCGGCCTCTTCTCCGGTTCCGGTGACCAGCACCATCGCATAAATGCGGCATGGCGACCCTCGATCTTGGGGGTTTGGGCATCGATGGGCTCCCTCCCTAAATACTTCAGGTACACGACTTGTTCGGACCTCTTTGTACCGCAATACGGCACCTCTCCCGTGAGCATCTGGGACACCTAATCGATAACATCACAACGAAGATGGATAATGAACGAACCTGCAGCATAAGACACGCAAACGAATAGACATCGCTCATCTTTGTCGGCCTCGGATTACCGTTATCGATACGAAAGAGTTCAGTGGCGGCCCAGCGAGCACCATAAACATCATCATCTGGGGGCTCTCGTGAGCACAGCGAGTGGTCATTCTGGAGTAGAGTAGGACGTCCCAGAGTGCCCCTTCCATGGATTAGTACGCCAACTGATTCCTGAAGAAAGAGTTAGGGTCAGGCCAGATATTCGAAGTGTTAACAAAGACAGCATGAGCTTGCCGGTGTTAGATTACCGCAAACGACATCGTTGACATGGTCTGTAACAGAGTCGACTTAGTGGCCTGGGAACATAGCGAAAGAAAGATTACCAACATGCATGAAGAGCGGTAGCCCAATCGTCCAACTGATGTGGCGTAGTTAATCACAGATGAGTGCTTCACATTTTCTCTCCCGAAAGGACTTGACTTACAATAGAAAATTGAACCTCCAAAGATGCACCAATTGCATGCCATTCACGAAGGTGAGCTTTTACGTCACTCAGTCTCCCCGTGATGGTACTCGACCGCATGTCCGCGCATTCTTGCCACCTGCACTGATAACCACCAGTAGATTTATTCTGTTCTTCTCTGAGTGCCAACTCTGAAGCAGACTCGCAACCATCGATCACTGGCAGATCCCAGTACATGCTCGTATCAATGGGAGAGCAAAACCATCCTGAAGAGAGGCATTCCTGCAGAAACGCCGTATCAGCAATCCTGGAGGTGAAACTGAAATAATATGCGAAGGAGGATATTGAAGCGACGATGCACCTCCTCTTCGTAGGCTCGACTGTAACACATGGCGTCTTCAAGCCCGAACATAGCAGCGATCATAGCAGGGATCAAGAAACGAGTGGACAAAGCGACAACGACGATGTGCTGGTAGTAGATACCAAACGACAGGGAAGAGAATCTTCAGGCAATTCGTTCAAAATGCTACCTTCACAGCACCACGGGCGCTCATCCAGTGTCGTCACCTCGTCACGAGCCAGGGCACTTGCTGTGAAGGCTGTTCGGACACTACAAACTGCAACCAATCGCGTATTCGACGCAGCTTGGAGGAAAGGTCAGGAACACCTTCTGACATGCAAAGTACACAGGAATGCAGCTGCCAGGGTGATTATAGCAGCCTCGTCTTGACGCGGCTGGTATTATTTGTATACGGGTCCACTTTTCAGTGTTCACCCTCCCGATCCCGCTCCCCTACTCGATCAGTGCCTCACTCTCTAGTGCGGTCCCCGAATATGCTCGAGTTTATTTGGTCACGACTTCAATCATGCGTCAGCCTCGCAATTGCAGTCGTCCATCAAAAGTGAGCTTCATGCAAACCCAGAGGCAGAAGGAAGTAACTCATTTTCTCCCCCTTGAAGTATCCCAATGGAGAGCCAAGAATTTCGCTTAGAGCGTATCCCTGGCCAACAAGAGATTTATCACGGTGGATTCAGCGTAGCGATTAGGTGCTACTTGATCGGACGGGGTTCAAAACCTGAAATGGTTCGTAATTCCAATTAACATCGTACCGTCTTTCCTATGCAGTAACGGATCATAGGTCGTCGTCAAATGCCCCAAAAATGTCTATGATGAACCAGACATTAGAAGGGTCAGCAAGGTGAATTGGGTCAACAGCACACTCGTGCCTGGGCCGAACATTGATACGTGACATCCCGTAGATGTTCGAGAGGGAGTCCAGAACTTGGAAGAGACTAAACCATCGAAACGTCTTACCTCTAATCGGACTTACCTATCAATTTGGTCCGACCCCCTGTCTAATCACACCATGGATGGACGAGGGCGCATTGACCGATTTCATCCACCGCAACCACAGCCGTCTTACCATAGAACGTAAATTTACCATTGTAGGTTCTCTCTCCTAACGTCTGGATCGTACTTACCCCTCCTAATTGCAGCTTCACGAGGTAGCTAGCGGTCTGCGGTACCGTAAGTAACCTCTGAGCATGCGCGAACCGATTTATGAATTCCTTCCAACATAGTTCATCACTCGGGAGTCATCCACGGTGACCTGACAGGCTCTAACATTCTGGTAGACCAACGTGGCCGGATATGCATCTCCGACTTTGGTTTATCGTTTGTATTCCTTGACGCGGACGAGTCGATACCCTCCAACATCTGCGCTCATCGATGGGCTGCGACAGAGTTATTTGTCCACCCTGATTTGGAGACGTCGAGACCCATACCGACGACGAGTTGCGACATCTATTCCTTCGGCTGCGTCGTCTGGCAGGTAAATAACCGATGACCACATATGCAATATAACAAGCCAACCAACGAGCTATTCCAGGTGCTTTCCGGCCGGATACCATTCTGTCATATATCCAAGTCCACTCACGTGATCATACTCAAGTATGAGGGCAAAGATCCCCTGGATGAACGCCCATCGAACCTCCCAGTGAGTTCCTGGGAATTCCTTCGATCTACTTGGTCAAAACAATCCGAGAGCCGTCCCTCTTCGGATCAAGCTCTCGCCTTTGTGGAGGAGGAGTTGGAACGATGCAAAAAACTGCCAAATCTAGAGTACACAGAAGCAGGTTCAGGAAAGAAAGCTGGGCACTGTGGCGGCATACCGGACTGTGTGGCCGGTTGATTGGTAGTGAGGTGGATTGGCCCGAGCGATGACCCTTCCCAAAACAGGAACGGTCTTGGCCCAGCCCAGTCCAAGACTCCAGGCTCCCGCTTTTTTTCAGTATCTTATCGCCATTATCTTGCATTAAGACGTATTTTCCCATCAAACAGTGTAGCATATAGCATCATACAATGGCATTTTTGATCTGGAGTCTCAACCGACATATAGCCTGCAGCTAAGCCGTAACTGCTAATGAGGAGTCGCAGAGACATCCGCCTTAGACTCCAAATCGCTGCTCGGATTGAGTGAAGCAGTAGGCCGTACACTGGAAGGTGAAGTCGGGTAAACCTTGATTCTTCTATATTTATACAACTTCATCATATTGAAGGGCGACCGTGACCTGTGATGCAAGGTGCAAAGGAACAAGCATCCAGTGTCAGACAGGAGGGTTCGGGCCGGACTCTCGCCGGAAACCGAACACGCGTGGTTCCCTTCAACGTTGAACCAAAGGGTTTTTGTTCACGTCCCAAGATTTTTGGAAGATGTCAGCAAACCCTAAAATATACCTCACCTAGCTGAGATAGAGCTCAAAGTCGAAATATAATATCGGACGCTCAGGGTAGAATCTATTCCGTTGTGATTGTCGCTGTGGTGGTGGTATTGTGAAGAGTGCTTTGAGCATACCCGCGACCCGGTGTTCTTCACACGATACCCCCTCCTTTAGTGCACTCATTTGCGTCATCTTCCCCTACTACCACTGCGTCCACTACACTCGACCGGCATATGTTCTTCTCGCTCTCTTTTTCTCACTCATGGCAGACCCTTCAGCCACTATTTGTATCTATGCTCAGTTCCCCAGAGACCTTATCCCGAACACCGACCCCAATCTTGATCCAACCAATTGGGTGTGGGCCCAGTGTCTCGCCTTTCCCATCAATAAGTTAAACGGTTTGGGTTTTTCGCCGAAACCATACAAGTGGATCCGCTACGCCACAGGAATTGTCGTTGGAGCTCATGGGGACCTATGTGCCCAACGCGACTTGCCTGCTATTCCGGTTGACTACAACTCTGGCCTCTCGGCTACATCAATGGATCTATACTACCATATCATCGCTGAAGAGAAACGGCGGATGTTTCCTATCGATCCCCGTATTGCGAACCCAAGGGTATTAACTTCCACTGGGACGAGCACACGTCGGGATGCTTTCCGCCATGACGTGGAGATGCGCGATATGAGCTGTGTGGTGACAGGAGCTCCTGCTGTTCTGTGTGACGCAGCGCACATTCTTCCCCACGGGAAGGGAGACCAGGTATGAATGAGACTTCCGACACGATATTATCCTCACTGACAACTTGAATTTCATTGGTGACAGTACATCAAGACATTCTCCACGCGCCGACTTCGAGGCTCCGTTGATGGCGACAACAACATTGTAAATTCCATCGATGACGTTCGTAACGGTCTGTTCGTCACTAAAAACATACATGGTGTATTGGGTCAATCTGTTGCGTTCTTGCGAGTTTGTTTGATCTGGTACTGGACTTGATCGGAAGCTGACAGTCATTGAGCAGACACCCAACTTTGCTATGATTACGATCGATGTCGATCCGAATGCAGGCACTGCTAGTGAAGAAAGATATACCAACCACCTTTTTGACCTTTCCATGCAGCCGCATGCTGGACTCTCTGGCCAGGCAATCCGCGTCCCTTCCAGCGATGCTGAGAAGTCCGAGTGGCCTCCCCCTTCCCTCTTCGAGGCCATCTATGCATGTGCAGTGATATGTCACTTTGGTGCCATTCCAGTGGATCTCTTTAAGAAATGGGAGGTTGTGTTTTATGAGCCCGATGGGGCCAGCAAGGCAGGGCAAACAGATGACAAGCGTCGACATGACCAGGCTGATGCGGAGAAAGGGAATCGTGAAAGGCAGAAAACAGAGCGACAGCAAGGCTACTGGGGGAGGCGCAGAGATAGTGGCTTAGATGGCTTAGATGTGCTCATGATGGTTCCACTCATGGCGATGCCAGCAGAGAAAGCGAGGGATTACTTGGAAGGGTGTGAAAAGACGGCGGCAGCAAAAGAGCGCGAAGGGTTGGAGGTAAAGGTTAATTCCTGGAGGGAGGGGGTCCCTAGCAACTCTAACAACAACTGAAGTTCCTGGACCCGAAAGGTCCAGGTCAGATTCAAAATGTATTATCAAAACCAGAACGGCTTGGCCGAACTCGAGCTGCATGCCATGATGCACGTGACTAGAGACTATCACAAAGTAAAATACGATCCAAAAGCTAATGCGGAATTGTACCAGTCGGCACAAAAAGTTCGATGCCAGCAGGATTTGAACCTGCGCCCTCGAAGAGGAACAGATTTCTAATCTGTTGCTGTAACCGCTTGGCTATGGCTCCATACGTACTGGTGATGCTAACCTGGCCCAGCATGCCAGGATGCATCATGATGTGACTGGAGACTATCACATCGAGAAAGAAAGTGAATAAAAATAAAAAACGAGCCGAAAGCTAATGCGGAATTGTACCGGGTCAGCACAAAAAGTTCGACGCCAGCAGGATTCGAACCTGCGCCCTCGAAGAGGAACAGATTTCTAATCTGTTGCCGTAACCACTTGGCTATGGCTCTGTACGCACTGCTGATGTAACCTGCCCCAGCATGGTTTTCGCCCCTAACGGACGTTTCCAAGTGTAGGGGTTGAGTAGACGTGTTCTTCTTTAACTTCCATCCGACTATCAGTGTGATATGCAAATGATGTTCGTTACCCGTTGACTGAACTCGTTTCCTGTAGCGCTCATCATTCTCAGCTAGCATTTTATCCCGATCTCCCATTGATTCCCTTGCATCGGTCTTGTTCTATCCACGGTGCGTGTGGAACGGGGCACTTCATGTACTCTGTCTCAGAAAATCGCGCATTGAAAACACTGACTTGTGGGGTTCCAGGGGTGCCCAGAGGGCCGTAGAATTTATATTCTTGTACCAATTCAAGTGAAGACCCGCACCAACTGAAAGATTCGGACACTAGGTTGATACAACATTAAGCACCGCAGTTGACGAACCAACCACATCTTATTCAGCGACGATCGAGCGCTACGTATGTGACGTATGTACCGTGCGTACGCACACCCACTGCAAAAAGTTGAGTAACCAACGCACATCTTGTCCTAGTTTCATCATGATGGCTAACCGCATTTCTAACTTCTTACCGGAAGGACTACCACGATTTATGTGGGACCAAATTTAAAGTTCCAACTCGGGCAGAATCCCGAGAAACTGGAGATACTACACATTTCCTCCATCCTCGTAGTAGGGAACTCCACCCCTGACGACCAGTTCTTTCACTTCCATATCTTTTTGATCGTGCAAGGCGACCCCTCCGAATCCATCAATCTCAACATGATCCCGACCTACAACGGGAATAGGACGTACGGGATACTGGAATTGGAGTACTAGTGCGAGCTATCTCAAATCCTCTCGGATGCTCTTACATTCAAAGTGGACCTTCCCGCCAGCGAGGGCTCTTACGTGACGGTGGCGAAACTCTGTCATTGCCTATCGACGATACATCACCTTGACCGATACGAGCGAGTGTTTATCGCGTTTCCATCTTGTATTTTTTTTTCATTCATGTGGCATTCATTTGGAGGATTCAATTGGGAAGGGCAAGGATGTCACCACTGGTGTACGACCGCTCTAGAAAAGCTGGCAGAGGCTAGCTTCATTGACGTCCAAGTCGGAAAGAAATTCTAAGAATTCGAGGAGGAGAAAGCTCGGAAGTTGGCAACCAAGTTTCCAATGCCCCGTATCAAGGGCACATATTACGATGATGACCCAGAGCAGGGATGCAAGTAACTTTCCTCGGATGTGAAACTAGGCAAAGTTCAGAGCTTGAACGAACCCTCCATCTGATCCTAGAGACCACCGATCATCAGCGCAACCTCTCTTGTCCCGGCCCCATGGAGATGGGTCATACTTTTCAAGAACGGTGCTCGTTTTGCTCAAGTATCGGCTTGATTGTCCACCACCACCACCACCACCACCACCGAGATCACCTGTACCACCATGGCCATATCCAGCTCGAATTCGCACAACAACCGCAAGCGCGCGGCGATCATCACCGGTGTTACTCAAGGCATCAGAAGTGCTCAAAGGCTACCGAGATCGAAGGTGGGGGCTGCCTCAGTGGTGTCTCATCGGTGCCACGGCTTCGTAAGCGTGAACGTTACCGTGCAGAGGTCAAGGAGCTGGCTAGTTTTGTGCGGGGGATAATCTAGGACATATGGCCGCCTGATACATTCGAGTTATAGCGATTCGTTGATTGATATTCTGTTACTGGTTCGTTGACACCGTACTAATTTATCGTTCACATTTATCTGGAACGGTTTCGTTTGATTCTCCCAGTCTGCGTTCGACGTGCCTACTAGCAAAGCCACTAAATGCTCGGCAATTGCGCTGACGAGTCGACCCAGTCACAGAAGACAGGTAATAGATCAAGCTTACTAGTTGATTGAAGCAGACAATATTTCTGGATGATACTGTAGATTGCCAAGCCATGTCTAATTGAGCAAACAATCCTCATAAAATAGAAGCTCGGTTTTTCAACGATTCTATTCTATTGTCATTACGTCCGCCCGATAGGTATACCACTCCTCACAGTCATAGTATTCAAAGCCCAATTTCGTCAGCATATGGCAGTGTCTTGATATCACCAACAACAACAAACGTCGGTGCGGCCGTGGTGAGCTCGGAGGCGGCCTGCGTAGTGAAACAAGACATTCAGTGACCGGAAGACACGGGTACATCGGAAGGCACTCACCTTGGAGACGGCAATTGCGTCAACCTTGTCCAGTGCAGCCAATGTGCTCTCAATCGAGGCATTCGCGTTCGAGAAAACCTGAGAGTAAAAGACCGTCAATCAGTCTATCCCGACAGCGGAATGCGGAAAAACCTCGGAAAAACCCACCTTACTGCCAATAGCCTCTATGAGACCTTCTCTACCCTCAACAGCGGTAGCAGCACCGAATTTGGCGCGTGCAACAGCGACTTTGAGCTCGTCTGCGCTCAGGGGTTTCTTCAGTTTTTCAACGACAGCCTTGGCAACCTCCGTGACGCTCTTCGCATCAGCGCCCTGGATCAGAACACCGGTCAAGACGGCGTCGGAATAAGGAAGGTGGACCGAGGTGACGGTTGCAGGTGGGCGGGGTGTAGAAGGCCACTTGAGCGACTGGGTCGGTGCGACATGTGCACTGAGGACAGAGAGCACAGGTGACGACGTCGTGGTACCAAAGCCAATGAACACGGTCTGAGGACCCTCATGCGAGTCTATTCGCGTCGAGCCACCATAGTATTTGGAAGGTGCGGCCGCGACAGGGGAGCTTGTGGGGAGGGCGGCATCTGCGAGAGCCTTGTCGACAAGCTCCGCGAGACGTGCTGAGTCGATGCCGGTACCGACAACGGCGACATTGCCCGAGGTGAAAGCCTCTTTTGCGAAAGATTTCACGGATTCGAGGGAGACGGGTGTATGTGAGCCCGCGAACAGAGATGCACCGAGGCCAGTACGGAAGGCAAGGGCATGCGCGGCCTCGACGGCAACAGTGCTTGGCGATTGAGAGGCAGCGGTAGCCTCATCGCGGACGACAGGGAGGACGTATTCCGTGTACTCATGGGGAAGGAATTTAGGGGTGGTGAGGATGGAAGTTAGCACGGAAGTGAAGAAGGACCTAAAAGGTAAGTAGGTTGGCAACATGCATTCAGCAGTGAGTTAAAGGACACGTACTCATCACCGCGGAGAAACTCGGAGGTGAGTGCGAGGTATTCGCGTGACAGACTGGCGGAGAGGACACCACCGTAGAGTTCGCTTTCTCGTACAGTTCCGAGCGTCGACCGCTTCGCCGTGCTCTAGAAGGGAAGTGTCGGAGAAAGGTTTTTGGTGAGCAAATCTGCGCTACGGGTGTAAAAAAGTTGAACAAACCTTGAAAGCAAAGTTTTTCAAGGCATGGGCGACACCTGGACTTGGTTCATACCGACTGCCAGCTTTGACGAGGAAGGTGACAGCAGTTGTTGGTTGACCGTTATCAATGGCGGCGACTTTTATCCCAGAGGCCTTGGAGTCGACGACGGTGGCGAATGAGCGTGCCAGACATTTGGCGGTCGACGCCCGAGTTGCTAGCATAGCTTGAGTTGGTAGAAATTGCAATGAATTTTGGAACGAGCGGAGTTGAGCGACGCGCTTGCGGTCAATTCCGTGTTCGTCCGAATCTGTCTAGCTGAAATTATGTTCTCTGGCTGATCTTGGTCGCGCAACCCGTCGAGTGGCCAAGTACTAGTTGTGAGTGATTCACTAATTCACACAATTTTACAGTGGAGGGTTGGTTTCAACTTTTATTTTTTGGGATCTTCGAAACCCGCAGTCAATTAGAGCACTTGCTTCAGCGGAATAAGCGTCTCTTGTCAACGTAACTTAGGGAACTGTCCGTGCAGATCGGATGACTGACTGTACACTTACAAGGCAAGCCCCACCTTTTTGTTACTGCATTAATATCGGGCTAGTCTCGGACCCAGACGTCAATATTGGGGACGAATGCCCGTATATTGACTTTTGAACTCCGCACGTCACCACACCAGTGTCTGTAGTACTAGAAGACGAATTGTAAGTCGTCACGCACAAGCTTGCGAGACGCACCGGACCCATACATCCCACTCGAGCATGAACATACCCTTCCTTCGGTGTCCTTCCACAAAAAAAACCTGCGGACAGCGCAAGAAGATCCTAGGAAATGAAACATAAAAAACGTTGTTTACGCGAATGCCAACGGTCTGTCTGAAAGACAGTACGTGTAACGTTATCGCTTGACGACTCCACCACGGGACGTTGAGAGCTAAGAGAGGACGGCTAGCCAGAAAGGAAAAAATATGTCGGCTACACCCAAAACCAGTAAAGTTCCTGAACTAGTCTTCTAGTGGGACTCAACCTTGTCACATCAGGGCTTCCTATGTCCACCCTTCATGTTTCGTCGCATAGAATGCCCTAACGTGCCAAGGTGATCCGTTTAAGAGAGCCGAGGAGGCCTGTGTGATATAAATTCGACGAGGTGATTTTGTCTCTTAGCACCATGACCACATCTTCCCCGGATTCCACGCTGGGTAGGGATGTATTTCAAAACTCGATCTATATCGGGATGAACATACAGAACACCTTGTATGGTGAGTGTTGCGGCGTATCAAGATGTGATGGAGACTTACCGGTCCGCTCGTGCAGGCATCGAGTTGTACCTCTACTTTAAGACCATGCGTGCCTTGCTGATCAACGGAGGGGCGCGTAATAACACCAATTTATTTTATGCGCTCTTCAGCAGCATAATGGTGTTCTCAGTCACGGTCTGGGTGGCCACCCAAGCGATCTTCAACCAAAAAATGTGGTTGCTGGAGTCTGACTATCCAGGGGGCCCTGATGCGTACTTCAAGCAGAACGCTTCGAATTGGTACGTGGAATGGGGGACGATTGTGATCTTCATGCTGCAGCTCATGACGGACGCCCTCATGGTAAAACATGCACAAGGATGTCTGAATGTATGCTCACTTGGTTGGTTCCAGATCCACCGCTGTCGGATTATATGGGATAGCAATCGCGTCATCGTCATACCCATTATTTTGTGGCTGGCTAATCTCAGTGAGCATCATCCCACACTACTCTCTTGTGGTTGCTTCATTCCACGTCCACTTAGCCTTGGCAATCATGATTGGCCGGTTCATCTATTCACCGGGGGGCGACTTCTTTACTGGTGTCGCTTCTCAACTCGGTCTCGCGTATTACATTTTCTCGGTGTTCCTGAACACAACCTTGACGTGCATGATATGTTACCGTGTAGTGCGGTTCGGCAACACGGTCCAGGAACATCTCGGGCACGAAATCGCGTCTTTTTATTTCTCCGTCGCGACGACCATCGTCGAGTCTGCGCTTCCATACACACTCTCCGGCATTGCATTTTTAGTGTCGTTTGGGATGGGCAGTCCGACGTCGGTGGCGTTCATCTGTGTGTATTTCCTGATGATGGTACGTGGTCTCTAGCTGGTGTTGTTGGCTAAGCTGAGCGCGACATGTCTTAGTGCATATCACCGCAGATGTTGATCCTCCGAGTGGTTGAGAGGAGAGCGTGGGATAGGGATACGTCCAGGCGTCGGGGCTCGACGATCGGATTCGATCATGGGAGCACATTTGGATCACAACAGTTCGACAGCAGCGGTACAAGAACGCATGTGCAGACATTGGCGGGCGTGTATCTTCCGGACGAGCATGGTAAGGTGTGAGTGTCGCCAATGTGAACTAAACTGGATGCGGATGGAGAATTATACCCCCCACGTCATGCCGGGTTTGATTCGTGCATGACTGCTCCAAAGGCTTTTGTGTACGCCTTTCTGATGCGTGACGAGTGGATCTACTGTTACTGTGCCATATCTACACACAGGAAATAGATTTTGGTATCATATCGTACTCGGAAGCGCGGATTGATTGTCGGCGTACATGTTGATTGCATATGTACAATTATCTATCAAGTAACAAGCAATCCGATATTGGCACCGTGTACCCGTGTGTCTCTCGATCAGAAAACAGATGAGTCTTTTTATGACTACCACGACGGTACATGTTCAAGCGATGTGTGCCAATTCCCGAAGAGGAAGAGTAGCCCCTATATGAGTTACTCATCCCCCGGGCCGTCGTATGGAGGAAGAGACCTTTTCCGAAGGTCAACTGATAATGTCGGTGGTTTATGGCAAGTTCTGAAGGGAATCTGGTTCCGGGCGGTCACGACAATTCCCCTACCGTGAGCGCCGAGGGAGTCTCCAATGTCCATCTTCCCATCGACATTGTTTCCATCCCTATAAATATGCTTCATGGAACAATAGCTCCATCCCACCTGGTTCAACATGGCCCTCCCAGCAACTATCCGCGAGTACCGTAGCCATGTCTGTGTCCCTCACCGTCTCCTTCCTGGTTCTCGCCTGACATGCTTAACACAGGGCGTTAGTCACCACGATTTCATAGTTCAGAATGCCCCGCTCTCGAAGCCGAGGGCTAGTGAAGTGACTATCAAAATTCACGCAGTCTCTTTACAAGTAGGCTACTCTCAACTTGATAGTCGATCCAACCCGCACTTACATCTCTTGTCCAGTACCGCGATCTCATCGTTTCCAAGGGCAGGTACCCAGGGTCCGTTCACTCATTTGCTCTCTTCTCTCCGTCCGCGTCTTAGGTCCTTCAATCCATTTATCCACAGCCAGAAGGAAAACGTCGTTCCTTGCTCCGACGGCGCTGGCGAAATCGTGGCGATTGGCGAAGATGTCAAAGGTTGGAAAATTGGCAATCGTGTCTCCCCAAATTTTGCCGTCGATCATATTCATGGAGACGTCACCGAAGATATAAAGAACACTGGTCTTGGAGGCCAGATAGACGGTGTATTGAGGGAGTATATCAACGTGCCTGCTCATGTGGGTTGTTGGTCCTGTTCCTCTTCAATCCCGTCATTAACGTTGCATAGTCCCTCGTCAGAATTCCCGACTATTTGACGTATGAGGAGGGTTCCACTCTACCGTGAGTCGCTCATTTATTTTCTCCAATGGTTTTGCTGAAAGACGTTCCATGTTAGATGCGCTGCATTGA
>JBBPRF010000484.1:0-22545 GCA_038092875.1 Lanmaoa pseudosensibilis | reverse complement strand
GTAATACTGGCTCAGAGAGGAAGAGGCGTTTTAGGGTGAGGAACACTTCTTGACATGTGGTTGTCCAAGACTAGGGTAGAGATTTCTTGGTGAGGTCTATCAGGGGGTGAGTGATATTTGAATAGCTCGGAATTAACCAACAGTAGAAGTTGGCAAAGCTGAGGAAGGAGCAGACTTCCTTGACTGTCATAGGTACAGGCCAGGAAGAGATATCTTCGAGTTTGACAGGGTCCATGGTGAGTTCGCTGGGTTTGACAATGAGTCCAAGGTAGTCAACCTTGGTGGTGGTAAACTTACATTTCTCCAGTTTGAGATGGAGATCCAGTTCGGTCATGTGTTGAAGGACATGTTTGGTACATTCCTCATGGGTTTTCTCATCAGAAGAAAAGATGAGAAGGTCATCCTGGTAGATGAAGAGCCATCCTTTTGTGATTATGTCATGGAAGGAGTCGTTCATGAAGCATTGGAAGGTGGCAGGGGAGTTACAAAGGCCAAAGAACATTACCATGGGTTTGAAGAGTCCTTTGTGGGTAACGAACTCTGCTTTTCACTGATGGCTGTCTTTAATACAGACATTGTTGTATCCCCATCAGACATCGAACTTGGTAAAGACCTTGGTGTTTTTCAGCTTATCAATAAGATCTGAGATAAGGGGTAAGGGGTATGTGTCACAGACAGTGTGCTCATTGACATATCAGTAGTCTTGGCAAGGGCATAGTCCACCATCCTTCTTTTTGACAAAGAAGAAGGGCAATGCTTGGGAAGAGTTTGAGGGGCGGATCTTTCCGGCAGCAAGATTCTTGTCCAGGAAGAATTCAGTGGTGGTGTGTTCTTCAGGGGTTAAGGGATAGAGTTTTCCAATCTTCAGGGTAAAACCTTCTTTAAGGTTTATCTCGTGGTCATAGGGTCTAGAGGGGGGAATGTGATTGGTGGCTTCTTTTGAGAAGACCAAGGCGAATTTAGTGTAAGCCGAGGGAAGCATAGTTTTCAGCTTATCCTGTCCAGTGGAGATAGCAAGTTCTGTGGCTTGAGTGATTCTTACGATCCAGGCAGATCCAAGAGGGGTGTAACGAGATCTGAACTGAATGGTTCAGTACAAGGCATAATTGTCCATGGTGCAGAAAAGGCATTGGTTTTCCTCTTCCCATCCGTTGTAGAAGAAGAGTTTCTCCTGTTCTGTGGCGAAGACATTGATGTGGTGGGGAGGTGCTGGAGGGGATACCCAGTAGTGGGTGTCATGCCGCTTGACATCAGTGACATGGGAGGAGTAGAGTTCTTTCAACTGATCAGAGAATTCTGCAATGGAAATGGTTCTTTTGATCCAGTCAATCTGGGGGTTTACGGTGCAGAGCCAAGGAGTTCTGAGGATGATATTGTCTTTGAGGGACATGAGGTGGAAAAGGATGCAGTGGGCAATTCCTTCTATGTTGAGGAAGAGAGTTATGCCATATTGGATATCACCACTTCTATTATAGGAGCTGTTCGTGTTTCAGGCTTGAAGGGGTTCCTTGAGCTTTTCGATGGGGAAAGAGTTCTTCTTGGCAAAGTCCCAATCCATACAATTGATGCTAGCCCCACTGTTGATGAGGGCATGAGTGTTGATGGCTTTGAGAGTGTGTAAGGGTACAATGACTTGAACAGCAATTTCTATTGCTTTAGTTACAAGAGATGGTACAGTTACACCACTATGGGGAGAAGGGAAGTCTGGTGTCAAAGCAGATCCCTGATTCAAAAATCCACAAGAAAAGAAATGCAATGAACATTTTCTTCGTCATCATCATCCTTGATTTTCTACAGCTTGGGAAGTGTCTCTTCTTCAACCTTGTTAACATATTTATTCTTAGGTTTCTCAGGGAAGGCAGAGCATTTGAAGGACATATGTCCAGGTTTTCAACAGTGGAAGCAGAGGCCTTCTTTACAGCAATATTGTCATTCCACATCAGTTAGCTTGCTTACTTTGATGACATCAATGTCCATGGTGTTGGGGTCTCTAGCAGGGGCAGAGGAGGTTCTGGAGGAGAACAAGTGATTACCACCTGAAGGATTCTTGTTTACCTGGGTGATTTTGCGAGTGCAGTCCCATTGGATCTGGAAATGTACAGCTTTTTCATACCAAGAGTTGATGGTGGTGGGAACGGTATCCATTCCCATGATTTTAGTCATGAGTGAGGTGGGAATCCTGGAGGCGAAGTATCAGATGAGGGCATTTGTGGTGGCATGAGATTTATTCTTCTTAGGGATGACATGGGTGGTGAAGAGCCAGGCAACAGCATTGCCAATGGTGTTATGGTGTTCAAACACCTTTTTAAAGGCCACTTTGAAGGCACTAAAGGTCCCGAGGTCGGGTGGCAAGTGTGTCAATGCATTTTGGTGGAAAGTTCCAGCCCATGTGCATGTGGATCCCTCAGTCATATGAGAGAGGGTGTATGCTACCTTTTTGGTGTCAGTGTTGTACATGTCAACATTGACCAAGAGGTAGGTTTCAATGGTGTTGAGTCATTCAATGACTCAGTCATAGGATCCATCAAAGGCCTTAGGTGCTCCAAGGCGAAGTTTAACGGGTTTCGAAGACATAGTGGGTTTCTTAGGTAGTGGTGGCTGAGGAGGGGGGAGTTGGGATAGAGGGGAGCATTGGATGGGAGTGGGAGATGGAGGTGTGGGCTCACAGGGAATAGAGAGCAAGTGAGAGAGCTGGTGTGAGAGCTGTATGTCTTCTAGCGTTTCTTCCCATGAGGGTAGTGTAAGGTCAGAGAAGAAGAGGTCATAGCGAGAGTTGTTACAACTTGTTGCCCTAACAGTTGTCTGCTCTTCTTTTCTCTTTTCCTTCATTGCTCCTCACATTGCTTGTTATCTTGTCTTCTCAGACACTTTTTTAGTCTTGGAGCTTTGCTTGGTACCCTATGCTCATCTTCTATAAGGGAGGTCATTCTACAGCTTATGCTTACCATCCTTGCACCTTCATAGATTTCCTATCACTGTCCTTGGGAATTCTTATGGATTACACATTTATCTTCCTTAGTGTTTTCCATCCTCACCCTAGCCTTCTAAGCTAGTTCACCTTCACTGCCTTAACCAAGGCCCCTTTTGCCAATGCTATTCCTTTACCCTTCATCCCATTACATTGCATCTTCCCTACCTTTCTAATGGATACCCACTTGACCTTCATAGCACAGTATGCTAGCTTAGACAGCTACCCTTGTCTTTACCTTAGCATCTTTGCAATCAACAAGGTCCTTGATCCTTCATCCCTCGTCTCTTCGGACCTTTGAACCTGAGGACAGTCATTATTGCCTTTGATGCAACCATACTTCATGCCTTTGTTGTTACTGTTGCAGACCACCGCCAGATGACTCACTTTGCCACAAGATTGCTTATGTGTCTGTGGAATCCCCTTGAACCCTCAAACCTTAGGACCTCCCTACACCTCCAAGGGCTACGTCTGATCCTACCCGGGTCAAGCATAACAAGAGTCATCCTCTTCAGTGGTGTTTTCCTCAGAAGTAGAGTCGGAGAGTGGGGCAGGGTGATGAGGTCACCAGTGGGAATTGGGAGGGAGTCGTTGGGAAATGGTGGCGGCTTACATAGGAGTAGCTGGTCAAGGAGAGCTTAGACCTTTTGTTATGCTCGACCTGGGTAGGATCAGACATAGCCCTTGAAGGTGTAGGGAGGTCCTAAGGTTCAAGGGTTCAAGGGGATTCCATAGACATATAAGCAATCTCATGGCAAAGTGAGTTATTCAGTGGTGATCTGCAACAGTAATGACAAAGGCATGGAGTACAGTTGCATCAAAGGCAATACTGATCATCCTCAGGTTCAAGGGTCTGAAGAGACGAAGGATCAAGGACCTTGTTGATTGCAGAGATGCTAAGGTAAAGACAAGGGAGGTCTAAGCTAAGGATCTCTGCTGTGAGGGCTAGATATTTATACGTAAGAGATCCACGCATGGACCATGAGAAAGGGTAACCAAAAATGGGAGTAGAAATAGTGATGACATGTTATACAATACGAAGAGCCAATGAGAAGGTGACGCATCATTAGTATTACAAATGAAATAAATTGGAAAATCAATACACAGTCGATAGTGTCATGACTGTGGACTGCAGAGTCACATGAGAGAAATGGCAATTGCCGACTGGACAAAGTCACGTGAGACAAAAAGAAAAAGAGAGCATACAAGGCGGGAGTCAAACAAGCAACTCATGGTAATACAACATATAGTCAGAGAAATGAAGGGAAAAAGAGTAATAGTCCAGTGAATTGTAACAAATAGCTTAGCCCCTTTTAGTTTATCCACCAGTTGGGAGATCAGGGGTAGTGAATAGTTATCTTTGACCATGTGTTCATTTAGATAGCAGTAATCCTGTACCATGCATTTATGGCCATCTTTCTTAGGCATGAAGAATACTGGGGACATCTGTGGGGATTCCAAAGGCCTTATGTAACCTTTCCTCATTTGGTCATTGATGAAGCCTGAGACTTCCTTCTGTTCTTCAACACCAAAGGGAACAAGCCTTTCCTTCTTGGGTTTAAATGAATCCTTCAGATCTATAGCGTGGTCCTATGGTTTCCTAACCAGCATTCATTCTGATTCATGCTTACTAAATACCTTGAGGAATTTGTGGAGTGACTTTGATACTAGTTCCTCAACTGTCTTTTTGATTTTCATGGACTGTTCTAGAGCAGCCTTGAGCTCATATGTCATCCAGGCATTCTCTTCTTCTTTTTTTTCCAATGTACATAGGAACACACTTTTTTTGCATAATAGATAACAGTGGCATGGGCATCACATCATCCTGACCATGCCTCTAGTCCAATCTACATCAGGATTGTGCCACTTAAGCCATGTGTAGCCAAGAATCATCTGGTTCTCCCCAAAATCCGTAATTTTGGCAGTGACTTTCTCACAGTGTCCATTGTAATCTATGATGATATCTGCTGAGTGGGTGATATTTCCAGCAGAGTTTTTGGTTTCATTCACATTGTAGACTGGAATGGGATGGCATAAAGGATAAGTGGGCAGCTTCTGCTCTTCAGTCCATTTTCAATCTATAAAGATAATGTTTGCACTGCTGTCTAGCAATGCCTGTGCCTGAACAAAGACTTTCTTATCTCCGGGCAAGATCTTGACATCCAGGACTATTTCTTTAGATGGACTCAAGCTGCGTGTAAATACTTCTTCTGGGATTTTGCCATCTTGCTTTGGGTTTTTAGGGGATGGATTAAAAGTAGAATTAAGTACCAGATTAGAGCCCTGGCCACACTTTGGTCTAGCCAAAGACACCACTTGGCTATGTATAGAAATATTGTTCAAAGTGTCTTCTTTGCCTTCCTCTATGTCAAATGGAAAGAAGTGATTTACCTTTGCCAAATGAACACCCGGTGTGTTCACTTGGCCTTGCCTTTTCTCTCCATGTCCTTTATATCATAGAAGTACACCTTCATTCCATCGAAGTTCATATCTCTAACTGCAGTGAAAGGGTCTGTGGGCTTCTTTTCTTCTTTCTGCTTCCATGAGGTGGCAGGAGCAGTGTTGGCTGCTTGGGCTTGGCACCCTTTACCCTTATTATGTTTGCACTCCTCCTTGTGCTTTTTGCCAAGCCAATGGCAGTCAGGGCATTCTACTTTGGATTTAGGGCATTCCCTGGACATATGTCTGCCCTCGCCACAATTGTAGCAACCACCCATCTTGGTGGCACTTACATCCATGGCATTTTCATTACACTTTGGTGACACCTTTTCCCCAGCATTGCTGAAGCAACTACTGATGCTGTGTTGCATGCAGTATGCTTCAAACCGCTTACTGATCTCTCAGATTTGTTGCAGCTTACCATTTACAATGGCTTGCTGCTTGCCTTGGTGGAAGATCTTCTTCACGGTTTCCAGGAAGGTGTTTTGTTTGAGGACCCACACTCCGAATGTGTCTCCCTGATCAGACTATTGGTTGAAATTTAGTGATGAAAGCATCCACTTCCAATCGCCCTTGTTTGCAATTGACTAGTTCACTGCATGCCCAATCTACTTGGTGCATGGGGTGGAAGATAGCTTCTACTTTGCCCTGTAGGTGAAACCAGTCTGTACATCAGGATCTCCCTTGTGTGAGAGCTACGAGCTCCATTGTTGTGAAGTCACTCCCCTTTGTCTCTTTGAGTCAGAAGAGGACTGCATAGGCTTGTGCCTTGCCATTGACTATCAAGTTACTAGCTTCATCCTTCATAGAAAATTGGCAGGGGTTGGAGTCTAACTAGGCCTGCATTTTAATCCACCATTCTTCAAACTTAGATTTGGAACCATCATAGTTCCTAGGATCTTGAAAGACTTCTACCTTTAAGCTTCCTCCCCCTGTGCCTGAGGACTCTGCACCAGGTGTGAGTCCAGACCATTTTTCACTTATGAGATCCATTACATTCCATGTGCAACGATCGGCTTTCTCTGCCTTCTCATATGCTTCTTGTAACATAGTGTTTGTCTGTTCAAAGGCTGCCTGGAGTCCATCTCTCTGCTGCTCCATCACTATCAAACAGGTTGTGGTGGCATTGACTGCATCAAGCAGCTGCTGCATAGTCACTTCACCAGACATTTCTGGGACAAGTAACTAGAGTAGGGGTATAGGGGGGGGATATAAAATTGGGTGGGGACAGAGATGGGGTGCAAAACCATTTTGAAACCTGAACTTATTGACTTCTTCCCTGTGATACAGCTGGTCTTCTACCACTGCTCTGTGTGGGTATGAAGTAGGATGCCACTCTCTAATTCAACAACCTCTTTTTCTTCTCTCAAATCCTTCTATTAACACTGCTCTTATGTCTGCCAGCACAAAGAGGTTGGCTAGCTGCGCTGGAAGTGGGTCTTGTATGAAATTGACTGGTGGGTGGTCATTGGGGTCTTCTTCAGCTACCAAAGGTGAGTGCGAAGGGTGAACTGATGATGGAGCATGGGCAGCTGTGATTGCCTTCTTGATGAAGCACTCTGCTTCTGGTGTGGGCAGATAGATGAGTTCTGCTTCGTTTGAGAGTGGGGTAAGCCTGCTAAGCTTGCTGAAAGGTGTGAGTGATCAAGGTACTGGCCCACCTAAGGAACTGTAAGCTTCTGAGAAGGATTTCGTGCCTACTGTGAACAGCGCATGTAAACACTTTTCTTGTGTAAACAAAAAGAGAGTTTCTGCAAACTTCAAGGCATACTTGGTACTGCTGTCTTTGGGTAGGAAGTACGAGAATAGTCAAGTTCTAATGAAACAACCTATAAACCACTCCAATACTGGAAGCGTCTACAGAGGCTGATTACTGAGGAGGAAAGGGAAGATGAGGGAAGTCTGAGTCTTATTCAGATGGTGATCTAGAGGGAAGACTCCAAAAGAACTTGACTGAAGTTCTCTGGTGGCTGCTTTAGCCTTAAATACTACTCTAAGGTTTGTACATGTTTATGCATAATCTAGATATGGGCATAGGATAATACTATAGTAGTCTGAGCAATGTATCAAGCACATGCATCAATCATAGCCATGGAATGGAAGATTGAACATGAGGGAAACATATGGTTGATTGAATGGAAGGAAGACATATGCCAACCATAAGGTGTGGCAGAATGGAAGAGCATAGCCATGCACAGCATGGAAATGAAGGTGAAACCGTGCACAGGTGAAGAGAATTGGAGATCCAGGTGAATCTATAGTGTAGTGCGTCCATGAGCACAGAAATGTCAAGTCCAAATGATAAGATAAAAGTGTCAGTGATTAGATAACCATGTGTCAGTGATAAGATAAGATGAAAAGATAAGGGTGAAAATGTATGTTCGTAACAGCCTTTGGAGGCTATGTTCATTTATTTCTCATTCTTTCAATTCCACTGGGTGGAACTACCCTATTTACAATAAAGAGCTATTTGCAGTAATTCATGCTCTGCAAGAATGGCATCATCATCTTATTGGACAAACATATTTCAAGATCTGGACAGATCACAAGAACTTAGAGTTCTGGAAACATTCTCAAGATCTCCTCTCACAATGTCAAATGCACTAGCATGCCATCCTTCAAGAATATAATTTCTCTATTATTTATAAACCTGGTAGTTCCAATGGAAGGGCAGACGCACTCTCATGGAGATCAGATCATGGAGATGCCACACCTGACCATAATACCAATATTATAATACTACCTGAACAATTATTCATTAATAATGTTTCTTTTTCATCTTCCTTTTACAAAAAAACTAGAAAAAGTAGATGGCTTTACCTTTTCTAACACTGTCTACAAAAACAACAAAAATAAAGTTTTTGTATCTGAATCTCTACACTTAGAATTTTTGGACTTATGTCATGATTTCCCTATATCTAGACATCATGGACAAGGCTAAACCATTACACAACATCTTATGTGGCTTTGTGTTACACAATATGTAAAAAATTATGTAAATCACTGCCAAGTGTGCTCCCTCATGAAGGGTTTGTCAAAAGCACCAGCAAGCAAACTTGTACCATTACCTATACCCAGTAAACCCTGGACAAACCTTTCCATGGACTTTATCACTGGTTTACCAACATCCCATTCTTTTGATGCCATCTGTGTAGTTGTAGATTGCTTTTCAAAAGAGGTAGCATTCATTCCTTGCTTCAAAACTACCTCTTCAAAGGACTTAGCAATTTTATTCTGTGATAACATCTGGTGTACACATGGACTACCTTCTATGATAGTTTCAGTCTTTGTCTGTTGCTCAGGGACAGTGATCAGGGAAGGAACGATATGAGATTTGTGTGACATGTGTACAAACAAATCCTACATGACAGTAGTGACTGGATGTTGGTGAAATGCAAAATGAGAAAGTGGGTGGCAGCACAGAGCACTGTCTGGCTCTGAAGTGACCTAGGGCTGTAATGAACTACTGACCCACAAAGTAGTCTTCCAATGACACCTGGTGCGAAGGCAACAGACCCAGGAAATAGGAGACGGGGGACAAGGGACTTACAACAATTAGCAGACAGGTGGAAGGGTTAATCTAAGGAAGGCTTCATGTAGTGAAGGTTGAGCTTGTATGTATGGGGCGAGAATTTGTGCATGACAGCGGAGGTAAACAAGGAAGGCGTCACTTGCCCATCTACTCTTTATTTTGACAACATTGAAGGGAATGTTTCGAAGGAGGTATTCTAGGGTTGAGCCAATGCAAATGCCGTGACCGTGCAAGGGCAGTTTTCCAGAGGTTTTCAAGGTGGAGACTAAAACTGAAAGGAATTTGCTGCAGGTGAGGGAGAGGTGACTTTTGCCATGCTGATAAGTGAAGAGCAGTCCATCAATAGGTGGGGAGTTGATTGTCATGTGGTTTTCGAAGGCACCTTGAGGGTCTGATGGGCCATCTTGCTTGGCCCAACTGATGTCCTCGCCTGATGGTGCTGACTTTGTTTTTGGGAGGTGGAAGTTTGTGACTAGGTTTCCATGACAATCACATTGTGTGGTGACATCAAAGGGTTTGATATGGATGAGGGGATCAAAGGAATGAAGAGTTTTGACAGTGAGCTTGCCTGTGTGTGCAGTGGCATAGAACGCTGTAGTGAGGCATGTGAAGGTGGCAGCATGGAGGGGGGAAGATAGGTTGAGATGATTCCGAATATTGCTGATGGTGGTGACAGTGTAGGGTTTGTGCAGTGCTCACTTGGATTGGGGTGGGGCAAGAGCTGACGCTGCCTTGAGTAAGGCACCAGCTTCAGTGTCGTTGAGGGACCATTCAAGTCCATGGATGGTGTGCCAGGCACATATACCACTTACGTAGTTGGCAACTGCACTACCTAAGTAGGAGCCTGTGAGGGTGGATATGAAAGTGGCAATGATGGGGGCATTGGCGGGTGCACACTGGGATTCGGGAATGTCCTTGTTGTTACAGAAAATGTGAAAGGCCAGGAGACCTGAGCTGTAGGTTTCTTTGATGCTGTCAGCCCATGCGTGTGATATGACATCGTAGATACATTTGATGTCAGTGTCTGATAGCATTGTCTGGAAATTTGGGGTGGTGCATGGTTTTATGGGGGACCATAGCAGCAGCCAGTCTTTGGCTTTGCAGATGGGGTACAATGGGGAGGGGAGCAGGGCGGGTTTGGGTAAGGCTAGTGTTGATCTCCACTTTTGGGGTAATTGAGCAAATGTGTCAGGTGAGTCCAGGGTATTGCCTGCTAGTGATGTCTGGGTGAGGACAGAGGTTATGAAGGATGAGTGGGCTAGGTGAGGGGGCCCCTCTGCTATCACAATCCTCAATGAAGGAAATGATGGCTGAGGGAATGGGGATTCTTGGAAGGAGAAGATGTGGGGGGGGATATACACTGTGGAAAGGGTTATCTGTGGGGTTGTTGGTGCTGGGAGTGTATTGGGCGATGATGTTGCAGCCAGTGTCCTGTAAAAGTGAGTGTAGTTGTTTGAAGACTGTGTTGACCTGCTGGTTTTGACTGCAGCCATTTGCCCATCCCTCAACCACTCCCTTGTTGTCTCCGAAAACCTTGAAATGAAGGCCGGGGGGGCAAACACTGACAATTGAGCGAATGAGGAGTTCAAAACTGATGCTCTCTGCCCATCTGATATCACAGCCATCAGCAGACCAACTGGGTTTGAGGCGCCAGATGCACCACCACTTGCTGATGCTAATGCTGATTCCAATGCTTGAGCTGGCATTTGAGTAGGCATTGAGGTCACTAACATGTCGTTGTCCAGGCAGTGGAATGGAAGGTAGAGGTAGAGTGCTGAGCTTGTGCTTCCACCAACCAATGTCATCTGAGGTTGAGCATGGGGGTGCTCTGGGCAAAAAGGGATTGTCACCAAAAATTCCCAGCATTGATTCAAGGTTGACGAGATAGGCCTGACCAGCTGGGAAAATAATGGAGGCATGAAGTAATTTACCATGTAACTTTTGTACCTCTTGCAAGACATGCGTCTGCTTTCCTTCCCATTCAGTGATAGCATTGACGTATTTCAGCCACTTGGTTTCAGTGAGGGTGACCAAACAGTCAGTTAAGTTCCAAATCAGGCCAATAAATGTGGGTTTAGAGGTAAATGGTACATCCTTAGATAGTTTCCATGGTATTCCTAACTGGATGGATATATTGTCGATGTCCCTAATGTTGTAGCAGAATTCCTGGTCATCTGCTGTTTGGAAAGAAGTCTGTGATAAGTCTTTAAGGGGGGATGACATGTCTTTGTTGAATTCCTCTATTTTGTCATCAGGAAGTTTGATACTGGCAAACCAAGATCAGCCCCCCTCTGTGCGATGACCTCCTTTCTTGGCAATTTGTTTAGCTAGTTGTGCACAGAGATAGTTGTAGGTGGGGAGGTGCTCTCACTGAATGTGAAAAAATATATGGTTATTAACCCATCTAGTGATTGGTCCGATGCCTATGTGTCTCATAATGTCTGCCCCTGCTTCATCCATTTTTCTGTAAATGCCACCTGAAGGAGCAAATCCAAAACAGAGAGAAGTGTCAATGGCAAACTCATTGTCAGATAAGTGGATTGTAAGGGAAGGCCATTGGAAGGGATGAGAAGGAATGGTTTTATAAGCTTCTGCTACATCTCATACTGCTGCCTCAGAGCCAGGGGGTAGGCAAGATATGAGCAAAGACATTATGTGAAAGGTACTATAATGTGTGGGAAAGTGGTTGGGGTTGATGTGGGAATTGACTGATGAGATATTAGATGATGGGAAATTGTGGGGGAAGGATAGGTTTTGGACTAGGCAGAATTTATCCGGTTTGCCTGGCTTAGGTACAAGGGATAGGGGGGCCGTTTGGATCGGGCCAAGGAGATCAATAATGGTCACTAAGTCAAAGAGACCTATGTAACGCCCTTTAGTGAACTCTTTATCTACAATCTCTTTGAATGCATCAACATGCATGAGGACAGAGGGATTATTGGGGGGAGTAAAGGAGAAGGGTAGATTTGAAAGACCAGCATGAAAGCCAGTGTTGAGACCCTTCGGTATGGATGGGTATTTATGTATGAGGTTACAGACTTGGAGCCAGTGCTCCCATGCTTTGGGGATGTATGGGGTTAGTGCCTCAACTCTCCTGAGTTTTAGCACATGCTTGGGCTCCATGCCTGGGGTTTCTGCAGTCTGAGCACTTGTGGAGAGCTGAGTGCTTGAGATGGCAGCCAAGTGGTCGCTGCCAGTCAGTACATACTGTTTGGCCTTGGGGTTGATAAGATGGCCATTCAAGTCTTGATGACATCAGGCAGGGGAACCATCCCATAACTCTTTGTTGTTGCAGTTTCACATATCGTGTGGAAACTGACCAAGGCATTTGGAACAAGCTGATTTACTGCTCTTGTTTCTGGGAGGGTTGCAGGTAGCTGGTTTGGGGGAGCACGAGTGAGATTGGGAGGATCCCCTTTGGTGCCGGTTGCGTGAGGCGTTAGGCGAGTGACCCTGCACCCGTCGGTCTCTTCCTGGACCTGGAGATCAGGAGCATGAGGAGTGATGGCATTTGTAGTTCTGGCGCTTGGCATGAGGCTGGAAGGGTCACATTGTCTGTCCTGAGCAGCTCAAGAATGGCTTTGCCTTGTCCACAAAGTTGAGCATCTATGCATAGGAGGGGGGGTTGGCAGGACGTAGTCCATGGCACTGTGGCAGATAAAGGTGGATAGGGTGAATGGCAGGACATGGTCCACAGCATCATGGCAAAGAAAAAGGGGTGGGTGGTGGGACATTGTCCACGGCACCACAGTAAAAGGGGGGAAAGATAGGCAGGTGGAAAGACAGGTGGACGGTGGTTGGAAAAGGGGAAAAGTGGGGGAGGGGTGAGTAAGGATTGGGGGAGATTGCATGGGGACATATCCTAGTTTTGATGATCTCATCGTCAAGGGCCTTGACTTCATCCACTATCGCCCACAATAAATGTTGGTTTGTGACAGAGATGTCATAACCGTGGCCTGCTTTGAGTTCCCGGTGCCAGTCCAGGCGGATGCACAAGGCATAGGTTAGGATAATCTTCTCTTTTAAGAGGAGCTGAATCATTGAATGGGTTTCTAGCAACCAGAAGAATTTGGCGAGGGAGTCGAGATGGGCCATTGGCCATTTAGCCTTCCTGGCGTAGTCTAGAAAAAAGTTCTTCGCCCTGAGAAACTCAGAAAAGGATAGATCATGGTCAGATAGTGCATTGTGTGAGGCTCTGACCACAGCAATGGAGCATACAGTGAGATGGTTGTTGATTCTGGCAACACCAAAGGTGTTATTAGCCTGCGATTTGTTGGAGTACTTTGCTGCATCCATCCATCCTGCAAGGGTAAAGTACCAGAGTTCGACATAGTCAGAGGTGCTCAGTTTCTGTAGAGCATATTGAGATGGGGGGTGAATGAGAACATCCGCAATGGAGGCACCGGATGTGAACAGATTCATCTTGGGCTTTTTCTTGTCCACTTCTTGCTGCTCACACTCAGCCTCTTCTCTGATTAGTCTGTTTTCCTCATCCTCCTGCCCTCTGCAGGCTATCTCTGCTTGTTTGGCTGCCCTGGCATCTGCTTCCCTCTGCACGTTCCATGCTGTGACATGGGTAGCCTTGTTGGCCCCCCAAGCTACCATCAGTCTCTCAACAACCTGTTCATCATTTTCTTGGAAGCCTAGACACAGTCTTTGGCAAATGATATTGAAGGTGTGGCTGGCAAAGTCAGGGGCTGCTTTGAGGTTGGGATCAGCCATGGCTGTTCACAATGCAGCTTTCGAGATGAATCAAAGTGGATAGGCTAAAGAACATGGTGAATGCTCAATGTCTGAAAGCCAGGTGGAAAGATGAAAAACCAGCACAGAGCTCAGCTCTGAGGAAAAAGAGCCATGAGTGGAGGAAGTGGTGTGGAGAAAAGAAAGATTGCACCACTTTTCCTCCACTCAGTCAAAGACTATGATCTGTGACTACACTCATGCCTCACTACATAACAGATCAACACATAGAGGCCTCCAATTCATGTTGGACTTTACTGCACAGCTGTGCTCGCTACTTGGGATTACCCAGAAACTTTCCACAGCCTATCATCCCCAGACTGATGGGTAAACTGAGCATATTAATAGAGATCTGGAACAATATCTCTGCACTTACATAGGAAAAAAGCAGGGTGATTGGGCAGACTGGATCAAAATAGCCCAATTCCATTATAATAATTCCCTTTCTATGGCCACTGACTCCATTTCCTTTGCTATCACATATAACTACTTTTCACGTCATATGGGATTCAAAGGACCTAATACTGAGGAGTTTGGATGGGAATTAAAGAAACCTCACAAAGAAGTTCAGCTTGCACTGAAGGAAGCATAGGATGTAATGAAGAAACATGCAAATAACAGGTGTTCAGATGCTCCTGAATACTTGGCCAGAGATAAAGTCTGACCCTCCACCAATCATTTTAAATTACCATATATGGCAAAGAAATTAATGCAGAAATGGATCAGACCCTATGAAATCACACAGATCTTGTGTAATGCTGTAACTCTTTGCCTACCTAAATCCATCCACATTCATCCAATTGTTAATATTACTCAGGTAAAATCTTATTGAGAACTATTACCAGGTCAATGTGTATCAAGACCAAACACTATTGAAGTGGATGAACAGGGCATTAAGGAATTTGAGGTTGATTACATTGCCCTGTCCTACATGAATGAATGAAAGTTGGAGTATCTGGTACATTGAAAGGGGTATAATAAAACAGATCACACTTGGGAACCTGCATTAAACTTACAGCATGCTGAAGACACTATCTCAGCATTCCACACTGTCCACCCTTCCACACCCCATCATATCCAAGATATCTCCCCAACAGACTGTGTTATCCTTCAGACAGTTTAATTTCCACATGTTTTGTTGGTACTTGTCTGGAATATGAGTTTTAAAGAGGGGGTAGTGTTATGAATGCTTTTATTCCTACACTACTAAAGGTACATCTCATTACTACTTTGAGACTTCAAACATTCAGAACTTCAACTGTCACATGACCTGAAGTATGTGACCATGCAAACATGCACATAACACAGAGTAATCCATACATTGCATTAGTAAACACAATTATTTTACCTTAGTAATAACTACATATACCTTACCAACCAAAATCTGTAATTGCTCTGTCAGACTTGGTCACTTATTTCCTTTCTTGGCTTAGCACTGCTTGGTCCATGCACAGTTTGTAAATGTATATAAATCCATGTATTGTGACTGGACTCCCCAGTTCAATCCACTTGTTACCTTGCAGGATTTTACCTGGGTGATTAAGGAATGACTTCACCTCTCCTCTATAGTCAGGCTCTTTCACTTGGCTCTCTCTTGTTTTCCTCTTGTTTGTGTTTGGTCCAGTCAACAGTAGCAGGCCCTAGGGCAAGCTGTTCAGTGGTGTTCAATGTGGTTCACTTCAGTGTCCATTACACATAACAGATGGGGTGAAAAGCACAAAGTGTGTGCAAAGTGACTTTAAAGACTCAAGATCTACTTTGAAAGTACAAATTTATTTAACATACATAACCATGAAACCACACATAAAGTTGCCATAAAGTTTGACAAAGTGACTTTAGGATTTGCTGATGTACAGAGCCTATGTAAAGCTATGTGAAACAACCCTAAAGCAAAGTGCTTCTCAGGTATCACTAGACAACTTAAATCACTAGGAAATGGAGGGAAGGGAGACTAAGGAGTTTATCTCTGATGCTTTGGGGGAAACACCAAGAAAACCAAACTGGTCTCTGGTGGCTAAATTCATCAGTTTTATATACTACATGGGTGTGTACATATGTTTGTACATAGGGCATTGTGAAACAATCTATAAACCACTCCAATACTGGGAGCATTTACAGAGGCTGATCACTGATAGTGAAAGATAGGGGTAATAGAAAGGGGGACAACCTGAGGTCTACACTAGGACTAAGTGTGCCAAGGTTGAAGTCACTGGACTAGCAGGGACAGGAGGGGAGGAGACTGAGTCTCATTCAGATGGTGGTCTAAAGGGAAGACTCCAAAAGAACTTGACTGAAGTTCTCTGGTGGCTGCTTTAGCCTTAAATACTACTCTAAGGTTTGTACATGTTTGTGCATAATCTAGATATGGGCATAGGGTAATACTATAGTAGTCTGAGCAATGTATCAAGCACATGCATCAATCATAGCCATGGAATGGAAGATTGAATATGAGGGAAACATATGGTTGATTGAATGGAAGGAAGACATATGCCAACCATAAGGTGTGGCAGAATGGAAGAGCATAGCCATGCACAGCATGGAAATGAAGGTGAAACTGTGCATGGGTGAAGAGGATTGGAGATTCAGGTGAATCTATAGTGTAGTGTGTCCATGAGCGCAGAAATGTCTAAGTCCAAATGATAAAATAAAAGTGTCAGTGATTAGATAACCATGTGTCACTGATAAGATGAGATGAAAAGATAAAGGATGAAAATGTACATTCATAACACATAGGGTTAGTCCATATAGAGACAAACAGCCTTGAGGCTGTGGGGAATGGAAGCATAGACATGCTGCACACATGAGAATGTGGCAGAATGGAAGTTAATCAAAATGGAAGCATGAAGCAGAAATAAAAGAAGTGAAATGAAAGCATACACAGCTAGTGTTGTGCCGGGCCCAGCCTTGAGGCCTCTAAAGCCTTGAGCTGGGCTGAGCCAGGCCTTGAATGAAGGCCCAAGGGGGCTCAAGGCTCAGACTTTGAAATTTTTGAGCCTAAACTGGGCCCTTGGGCTGGGGCTTACTTAGATAATTTATTAGTAATCCAACCTCAACAAAATTAAATTCTTTTGGTCATGCCCACTCACTTTGTCTGTGTACTACTACTGAAATAAACACCATGATAACCTTCGACAATACAAGCAGTCACCTAAAACAGACAATGATCCCATTGGCCAGACTTAGGAACACTGAGAATGTGGCCACACCAGAGCTTCACTCCCACCAGGCAACTAAATCAGGCCCACTGGAGGCAGGAGGCAGCATGGCCCACGAGTTACCTTCTAACAGTAACTCTCACCATTCCTCCCCATCCTCCCCATCCTCCCCTTCCAGTTCTGGCAGCCAAAAGTGCAAACAGGTGAATTCAATTCATCTTGAATTGGACGATGAGGTAGCACCACCCTCAGGGCCAAGCAAAGGTATGAACCTAACTATCCTCTTACTGACCAATGTAACACCATGTTGCAGGCAAGTGTGTTGCAACCTTGATCAACAACAATGATAAGTAAATGTGAAATGCCATAGTACATAGACTAATGCCATCATTATAATATCACAGGTATCTCATTGGTGCAACAATCTGAGGCAGTGGCCTCCAATGGCCTCCTCACTAATATCCAGGTCATGGACATTGATGACCCTCAAAAGGTTCATCATGAGCAATGCAGTCGTTATATCAACCATTTCTTTGATGAGCCATTTGTCCATGACACTGACAGTAAGAAATGTCACAAATGCAAGTCTTGCTCATATGTATTCTGATCACAATATTCTATATGATGCTAACATATTTACAAATAGCTGATAATTACAGAAAGAGTCTGGTTGTTGAGATATCAATGCTGCAACATCACTTGCAATCATGCCATCAGGTAGGTACAATCTCATAAGTCCTTCATGATTGCTAACACCACTAAGGCCAAATATTTAAAATGGGCCAACAACAACAAATTTGCATCCATGCTTCCAAAGGACCACAGATCACAGAAAGAGGACTCACAACCTGCACATCAAACCCAGCTTGATGCCCACCTTCAGCTGAATGCACCAAAATACAATGATGAACACTTTTGTGCTGCTGTCATTGAATGGTTGGTGAATATGGATCAGGTAGGTAATACTCTACATGCATGGCTTTCAAGCTAATCCTACACTAGCCAATCTTTGCTCTCAAACACCCATCATTCAAGAAAGTTATTGAGGTTGCAGCACAAGTGACCAATGGCATGAAGAGTCCAAGTCATAAGTACATATGAACACTGATAATTAATTCTTTCAAGGAGCAAATGCTCAAACTACACTTGCAACTTTTGGTATGTAAATACACCACACTTCAACCAATACTTATCATACAATCAACATGATCATAGAGTGATGCTGTCAAAGGATGGACCAACCTGACATGTGATGCATGGCAGGCATCTAACACTGATGCATACTTTGCAGTCACCAGTTTATGAACACAGAAGAGCTTGCTGGACATATGGGAGATCAAGACTGCACTCCTCAGTTTTACACAAATGAACAGTGTGCATCATGGTGTTCAATTGGGGCAGGCCCTGTTCACAGTCATTCAGCAGCTTGGCATCACACACAAGGTAGGTCTTGAGAGATTATGATTACACCACTGACACCACATTTGTAAACCAGATCAGGCATTTCACTTGTGATAATGCCAGCAATATGGACACAATGGTGAGTGAATTTGCCAAACAAATTGAGGACACAACAGGCAAACCCTGGAATATGGAAAGGAGATGGGTCCAATAAGTTTTTTATTCTGTATCATTGCATCTTCCTTGCACTGACATACATATCAAGCTGCTTGGCCCATATCATCAATCTGGCCACACAAGTGCTGCTTCGTGCACATAGTAATTCCAAGAAATATGACCCCAAGCAACCTGAAGAAGATTTGATTGCCAGGTATGGCTCTCAGCAGGATGAAATAGAGGTGATACAGTCCATTTGTATTAAGGTGTGTGCTCAAACAATCCATCATTCAAGCTTATCTCCAACATCATGTAGGAGTGATCATTTGCCAAACATAAACAAATGTTTCAGATGATCCAACAACAAGACAAGCCAAATCATCCACCATGAGAATGCCCACTGCAACTCATCCTCAACATGCTGGTCCAATGGTTGTCAACATATCTGATGCTTGACCATGCCAAAAAAACTCAAGGACATGAGTAGCTTTGCTTGTTGTATATCATGTCCATTACTTATTTTTTCATGCAGGACATTAATAGCTTCATGCATGAAATTGTCAGTGTTAAGAAGGATTGAGAGAAATGTGCCAAGCTTCAGGACCTCCAACTGATGGATGAGGAATGGGCCCATGTGTCCATGTTACTCAGGCAAAGGCCAAGTACACCCAACAGTCATTCTCCTCTGACTGTGGCCCTGCCACCCATCTTGCACTCCCAGCCCTCAAGTCATTGCACAAGGCTTGGCATAGCTGAAGCATGGAGGCAGAATACTTGGATTTTTGGCCAGTGCTCAAGGCTGGAATCAAGAAGATAGCAAGCTACTATGAGAAGACCACAGATTCCAACACATATATTATGGCAATGCATACATTGCTATAATACTTATGGACACTATTGACTTACATGTTTTAGTGCTCAACTCCATCTAGAAGGCAAACCATATCTGCAAGTATGTATTGGGGAGTAGATGTGTATAAGGATGTGATGAAACATGCAGAAGTACTTGTACGTCCTCATTATTGCAAGTATAAACAACCTTGTTGATTCTCTGTAGTACAAGGAGCAATATATGGAACTTAATGGTGTTGTCATTACAAAGCCTATCAAGGCCATTAAAAATACAGTAGCATATGGCAAGGTCAAGCAATTGTTGTGTGAGTTGTCTGATGATGAGGATGAGGATGAGGACATACCAGTACCATCTTCAATGCACAGTGATCCTCAACAACCCTGGCTTCAGGAATTCAATGGGTACCTCAATTCCAAGGATCAGCTTGCTTCTGGTATGTCAATTATACAATGGTGGGGGCTCAACACTGCTAGGTACCTGGTGTGGAGTTCTCTTGCTCATGATTACTTTTCAGTTATGGCAACATCAGTGTTCAGTGAACACACATTCTCATCATCTGCAATCATGATCGACAAGCAGCACAATCGCCTTGCCAGTGATATTGTCGAAGCACTTCAATGCCTGAAGTGCTTCATCCACCGAGATTTATTGTTCCATGAGCCGTAGGATCCTGTTATGACTTGTTGCCCTAATAGCCATCCGCTCTTCTTTTTCCTTCATTGTTCCTCACATCACTTGTTGCCTTGTCTTCTCAGACACTTTCTTAGTCTTGGAGCTTTGCTTGGCACCCTACACTCATCTTCTACAAGGGAGGTCACCCTACAGCTTACACTTACCGTCTTCACACCTTGATAAATTCCCTATCATTACCTCTGGGAATCCTTATGGATTACACCTTTATTTTTCTTACAGTGTTCTCCATCCTTACCCTAGCCTTCTAAGCTAGTTTCCCTTTGCTGCCTTAACTAAGGCCCCTTTTTGTTGATGCTATTCCTTTACCTTTTATTCCACTACATAGCATCTCCCTATTTGACTCTCGTAGCACAGTATGCTAGCTTAGACGGCTACCCTTGTCTTCACCTAGTATTTTTGCAATTGACAAGGTCCTTGATCCTTCATCCCTTGTCTCTTCGCCCTTAAACCCTTGAACTTGAGGATGGTCGGTATTGCCTTTGATGCAACCATACTCTGTGCCTAGTTGTTACTGTTGTGATCTTTCACCAGATGACTCACTTCACCACTTGACCGCTTACACATCCATGGAATTCCCTTGAACCTTTGAACCTTAGGACCTCCCTATGCCTTCAAGGGCTACGTCTGATCCTACCCAGGTTGAGCATAACAAAAGGTCTAAGCTTTTCTTGATCAGCTACTTCTATGTAAGCTGCCACCATTTCTCACCAACTCCCTCCCGATTTCCATTGGTGACCTCGTCGCCCCGCTCCACCTCCTGACTCTACCTCTGAGAAAAACACCACTGAAGAGGATGACTCTCGCTATGACCTCTTCACCTCTGACCTTACCCTTCCCTCACAAGAAGAATGCTCAAAGACACCCAGCTCTCTCACCAGCTCTCTCACTCGCTCTCCATCCCTCGCGAGCCCACTCCTTCCTCTTCCACACCAGTCCAGCATTCCCCTCTATTCCAGCTTCCCCCTCCACAACCACCTCCACCAAAGAAAACCACCATGTCCTCGAAACCCATTGAACTTTGCCTCGGAGTGCCTAAGGTCTTTGATGGATCCTATGACCGAGCCATTGAATGGCTCAACACCGTTGAAACCTACCTTTTGGTCAATGTCAACATGTATAACACTGATGCCAAGAAGGTCACCTTTGCACTCTCTCATATGCCTGAGGGATCTGCATGTACTTGGGCTGGAACTTTCCGCCAAAACGCCTTGACACAATCACCATCCAATCTTGGGACTTTCACCGACTTCAAAACAATCTTTAAAAAGGTGTTTAAACACCACGACACTGTTGGCAATGCCGTTGCCTGGCTCTTTACCACCCATGTTGTCCCTAAGAAGGACGAATCCCATGCCACCACATTGATGAACTACATCTCCGAGTTCAAAAGCAAAGTTGCCCTTGCCCAGATCACAGATGAAAATGTCCTCATCCGATACTTCGCCTCTGGAATCCCTGCCGTGCTCATGACTAAGATCATGGGAATGGACACTGTCCCCACCACCGTCGACTCTTGGTACGAAAAAGCTGTACACTTCCAAACCCAATGGGATTGCACCTGTGAAATCGCCCAGGTAAATAAGAAACCCTTGGGTGGTTATCATTCATTTTCCCCTAGAAACTGTTATGCTCAACCTGGGTAGGATTGAATGTAGCCCTTAAAGGCATAGGAAGGTCCTAAGGTTCAAAGATTCGGGTGTATTCCACGGATGTGTAAGCAATCACGTGGCGTGGGGGAATCCACTGACGTATAAAGCAATCAAGTGGTGAAGTGAGTCGTCTGGTGATGGATTGCAACAGTAACAACTAGGCATGGAGTATGGTTGTGTCAAAGGCAATACCGACCGTTCTCAGGTTCAAGGAAGATCTATGGATGTGAGAGCGATCACATAGTGGGCAATGGAAGACGGGAGACAAAGGGACAAGGACCTTGTCAATTGCAAAGATACTAGGGTAAGACAAGGGAGGTCTAAGCTAAGGATCTCTGCTGCAAGAGCGCAGGTATTTATACATAAAGGATCCACACATGGACCATGAGAAATAGTAACTAAGAATGGAAGTGGAAAAGGGTTGACATGTCATACAATAAGGGGAGCCAATGAGGAAGCGATGTGTCACTAGAATTACAAATAAAAGGATTGCAAATAGAATGCGCAGTCGATGGTGTCATGACTGCGGACTGCGGAGTCATGTGAGAGAAACAGCAATTGCCAACTGGATAAGGTCACATGAGACAAAGCAAAGAAAGAAAGCATATGAGGCAGTGTTACGACTTGTTGCCCTAACAGTCGTCCGCTATTCTTTTTCCTTCACCGTTCCTATCGTCACTTGTTACCTTGTCTTCACAGACACTTTCTTAGTCTTGGAGCTTCGCTTGGTACTCTACACTCATCTTCTACAAGGGAGGTCATTCCTACAGCTTACGCTTACCATCTTCGCACCTTGATAGATTCCCTATCGCTACCTCTGGGAATCCTTACAGATTACACCTTCATCTTCCTTTAGTGTTCTCCATCCTTGCCTCTAGCCTTCTAAGCTAGTTCTCCTTCGCCGCCTTACCAAAGGCCCCTTTTGTCGATGCTATTCCTTTACTCTTCATTCACTACAT
>JBBPRF010000483.1:0-22549 GCA_038092875.1 Lanmaoa pseudosensibilis | reverse complement strand
ATTATAATCAAATATTGCATCTAAGGTTGTGATGTGTTTGAGGCACAAGGGATGTACATGAGTAGTATTTTTCATGAAAATTCTTTAACCCTAGAGCTAGGGAAATCCCAAAAGTCAGTCTCATAACATGCCATAACCATGGGTTAACCCTGACCTATTTACAAAAAAGCCATCACTGGGGTAGATCCATCACTCCAAAGGAAGATTGCAAGTTATGTGGTGTAAGTACTGGGAAAATGAGATAGTGAGGTGGGGAAGTGGCTTCCAGCACCACTGTTCTTCGCCGGAAAACTGAGGATACGTGGCAGTGGTGATTTGTTCTGCACCAGGACTGTCTCTCGTAGACCGATGACCTCGGAAAGAAGGAATTGCTACATCAAGGTACAATCATTGTACTGATACTGTGGTATATCTCTGACTGTTTACATAGTATGAAGTGGTTCTGGAGGCATGGAATGGCAACCTAGTCCATCAAACTGGTCATGGTGAACTGGAGAAATTTTTTGTTCTTACTCTACCGACAGATCAATTTTTTGGTGCACTTAGTGGGAAGACACTTTCCCTTGCACTCGTTATGCCATGGGTTACTACTGAAGTCACGAAGGCTAGATTCAAGAACAAATACATGTCATCTGAGAGGGCCTCCATCGTAATGGATGTCCGAAGCTTGAGGCACATTGTTGGTTTAGTTCCCATCGGCAACCGTTGGGGGATTGTTGATCGTGCGCCAGGGACAGCTGCAAGAAGCTTCACGGAAAGCGCATCATGGCTAGACTCGCTCGAAGATGTTGAGGGAGAAATGGGCGGGGGCGAGATGAATGAGGCATTGTGATAGACGGTATGTGCCAGTGACCTCAAAATTCTCAGCTAGCAACTGACGAGCAAAATGGCTACGTTGTCTTTGTTACGCACACATAGTTGGATGGCTCAATGACTCAGATTGTGTAGTCTGGAGATGTTGAGGTCGACAAGAGAGATTGACGCTCTTTCGAATGAACTGTCGCTCTTAGAAATATCCCGTAGTTCGTTGTGATTTCGTAGAAGTGACCGCCGGTGGGCATTTCTAAGACGCGTCCACTGAATGAGCGCCGTCGGCGCTCATCCGCCCATGTGCAAGCGACAGTGACATTTCTCAAAATGTATTTTACTTTTTGTAGTGTAGCTAACATGTGGCCATGGTGTCTTCAAGGCCAGCCTTTTATAGCCTTATAAGTTTTGGGCATTTTTGCTGATGCCAGATCTCCTTCGCCACCTCATCCGTTTGGCATTCGGTTCTCCACCTGAAATATCACAAATGCGCCAGAAGTGTTCTGAGTGCCGTTCAGTCTATTCCGTCGTTACCATCGAACCTCTCCGAAAGTGAGGCTTTCAGGCCACTCGGTGATGTCATCTGTCGTCTCGAAGATCTTCGAGCAAGTACCCGCCTGCCAATTCGCCTTTACCACGAGTCCACGATATCTGGGCCCCTTCTCGAGTCGCCTCAACGCCTCAACACGTCCCGCCCGGATGCGCACATCGTATGTTCTGGCACCTATCAGACTGATTCAGACACAAACATTGGTTTGACATTGCCAGAATTTCCTTTCGAGTTCAAGAAGAAAAACAGTGATATTGCAAGGCATGAGGTACGTCGCAATTACTTCGCTTAAACTAGGCTGGCAACAATGGTGATCCCCGAGCATCGTAGGAGGCACGCCCGGTGGGGAGAAGTGAGGGGTGGAACGCGACAAGCTGTGTATCAACACACCCATAGCTATGTGCTAGTACCTTACATCTTCCTCGAACACAGGGTCTAAGTAGGAAGATTCTTGTTTGGACTCATCCGAGCCCGTTGGATGCCTCGGGCAGTCGTACGTCAGGAAGCGATCCAGAGGGAGGAAGGAGGGAGGGAGGGAGAGGGGGGTTATGAAACTCTCCCTGAGCTTTTTTGCGATCGCTCGCGGGTCCTGCATGCTGAAGTTGCTCGACCCTTTCCTGACCGTCGCCACATCCCCAAGGTCGTCGCCGAACACCTCTCTCGCGCGGCGGTCTTCGTCCTCCTTGGCCCGTTCTGCGCGAAGGTGTGCAGCGATGCGATTCAGGGGCCACACTAACCCTGTGGTTGGATCGGTGAAGTCAGCTTCGAACTTGGCAGGTGACAGTCGGTAGCGGTAGACAACGAGCTGTGGCAAGGGGTGTGTAAGAGACGGCAAAAGTCTCGAACGGGCTGATGGAACACACCTCGCATTTCATCCACCACGACTTCATGCTTGACCAGCGGCCAGGAAACTGGAAGCGGTAGATGTCCTTCCAGTAGCGCATCGGGATCAGGTGACTGCGCAGAGCGAGGTGGGACTGCCCACCCCAGTGTGCGGGGTCGTCGTCCCACCTGGCGTTCATTTCACGGATACCATCCATACCTCCAGAGAAGCGACAAATGGGGGGATTGGGAATCTCCTTGGTCGGAACTTGAAGGGAGTTGCCAGTGAGACCCTGGAGTCCGTGGATGAACGTGATGGTGCAGAAATCAGCGGCATCGATGCGATCCGTGATGACGGACACGGGGGGGAGATCATTGTTGGGGGCGCCGGGGTGAGATGCGACGGCTGCCATCATGGCTGACACGCCGGATGGTGGCGACGGGGCTGAGTGAGGAAGCGACACTGACGACGACGACGATATCATGGGTGCGGTTGTGGCAGTGGTGAACCCAGAGGCCAACGAGGATGAGGACGGTGACAGTGTGGAGGTGCTGCCAATGCCGCCCATCCTAGCCAGAGCATCCGGCGTCGGGGGGCAGTAGGGATAGCGCTCAACGATCATTTGGGCCTGCCAGTGATCCAAGCAGGGCATGAGGTCAGCGAGGGTCACAGCGCATGAACAGTTTCAGGAGACATGGGACGGACAGACTCACCCACGTGAGCATTGCTTCTTGTTCCTCTTCCGTGCGCGTGTCCTTGCCACCGTCGCCTACCGGAGACTGGCCCAGCAGTACCGCACGACGGACTGTGGACAGCTTCTGCCGCGCGCCTGCGCTTGTGTTGGAGCCCCAGGCCTGTGGTCCACGGTGATTTTGTTGAGCTCCATCCTCGATGCTGGGTAAGCATGCCCTCGTGTCAGTTCGTCGTCGAGGTGGTTGTTGAGGGAGAGACGGGACGCACCTTACGTTCCACCTCGCAGGTCCACCAGAGCTGAACTCGGCGAGCCTTTGTTGCAGCTCGGCCTTGTTGCCGGTCGCAGGAAGCTTGAATTTCTTGCACCACGAGCGGAGGGTGCTGAGGGTCTGCTGGACGCTGGGAACGTGCAGGCCGTTCGTTTAGCAGACGAGCACATGAACAAGACTAAGGAGGGGGAACTCACAGGACGAGCGTCTGCATTTTGAGCTCCCCATTCTCGAACCTCTCCCCAGGGATGGGGAAAGGATAATGCTGAGCGAGCACGCCAGTATGAGGGGTGTCCATATTGCCAGCGTCCATGTTCGTGGCTGTTGTGCCAGTGGGGGTGATGGTGGGGGAGGAGGAGGAGGAGCGTGAGGAGCAAGACAGAGCAGAGTCAGTCCGAGTCATTTAAATCCATCGCGAGGCCTGGGGCCAGACCCTCCATCCCTCCGAAGTCCTTGAGTGCGGCGTTTCGCCTTCACGTACAACCTGGGCAGGGGCAGTAGTAGGTAAGTTCACGCTGTGTCAGCCAGTTGACGACCGATCCGGGCCCGAGAGCAGACTTGGATCGTCGCGTCGTCGTCGTCCGTCTCTCTGACGGGGGGCCGAATCGGGCGGACACGAGACAGAACCGAACTCACCGCCGACCGGACGCAGTAGAGGGCCGCGATGACACACAGCGAGACCACGACGAGGAAGAGGACGAGGGAAGTGATGTCCCTCTTGAATCTTCGTCGCGGCATTCGTGCTGCTGGTCGCCGTCATTGTTGGCCTCGCTGTGTCTCGGCGGGATGGCACGATCGCGAGGATCGGCGACCTGGGTGTCGACCGGTCAGTGCCCGCGGTCACCTTTTTGTTACGTTCATATTACGAATAAGTCGCCCCGACGAGATCGAACCCGTCAAAAAAGAAAAGAAAAGAGGATCGGAGAACGGGGATCGGTAGGGGAGGATCGTCGTCACCTTCCCCCATCAGGACGTGTGGAGCGTTGTTGGGAACGTTATTGAGCGGAGTTCGAGAGAAATGTTGAACACGGTCACGGTGGCTTGAAGTCTGGGGCCTTGTCCTTGAACGTTGAACTTCGCCAGGCTGATATGGTGGCAGTTCAAACATTGCTGCGCTCGGGTTGATGCCAGGCCGGCGATATGATGGCATGACCACTGCATTCGTGACTCGATCACTGATACATAAGGACTCGGAGAATTCGTGCAACTCACCTTTCTATCTACGTATCAACTCTTTAACGAACCTCTCTCGCATCTCAACTTATCATCGAAAATATGGAAGCAATAAAAGCGGTATTCCAAACAAAACGCGCGGAAGTTTGTGCACGTCTGATGTCTGAGGTGTCTGCGATGTTGACTTTATCCTGCAGGGCGGCCATGTGTTGGTCACTTTCGTCACCGCCGGCTACCCGAGGTCTCAAGACACGGTCCAAATCCTCTTGGCGATGCAGGCCGGTGGTGCGGACATCATCGAAGTGGGCATGCCGTTCTCGGATCCCATCGCGGACGGACACGCCATCCAGGAGACAAATCTGGTAAACACTTCAATAAGCACCATGCTCTAGCTCATGACGTGGATAACAGGTCGCTCTGCAAAATGGTGTCGATTATTCACTGATCCTTTCGCAAGTGAAAGCAGCCCGGTACAAAGGTTTGACTGTTCCGGTGATCCTTATGGGTGCGCCATCTGTCAAATTCTCCGAGGTCTCACCGGGCTGATGCAGTTGCCTCAGGTTACTACAACCCCATTCTTGCATACGGCGAGGACAGGGCTGTGCAAGATGCGCGCGATTCAGGTGCAAATGGATTCATCTTGGTGGACCTTCCACCCGAAGAAGCTTTTACTTTCCGGGAGAAATGCACGAAAGCTGGGTAAGAACTCGAATTGAGATTTGCGTACTACACTGCTAACACATCCTCAGCCTTTCCTATGTCCCGCTTATTGCCCCTTCAACTTCGCTTACTCGACTTCCGTTCCTCACATCGATCGCCGATACTTTCATCTACGTCGTATCGCGTGTGAGTGAAGTGTTATCTATCTCCATGAATCTATCTCATTGCAAGTTCGAAGATGGGTACTACAGGTTCATCAGCTCAAGGTATCATCAACACCGAACTCCCAGATATCATTGCTCGGGTACGCAAACACACCACTGTACCTCTCGCAGTCGGTTTCGGTGTTGCCACTCGCACACATTTTGAAGCTGTCGTCAAAGCTGGAGCAGACGGCGTCGTCGTTGGAAGTCGCTTCGTCACAATTATGAAACAGTCTCCCGTCGATCAAGTCCCTCAGGCTATCGAAGACTTTTGTAAGGAAATCACCCTCAAAGACCAACACAATGCGACCACGATTATTGGCCAAGAACCCTCAAAATATCATTTCCCTGTAGTCCAAGGCATCGATAGACCGATCGGATCAACCATTCTCCCCCCGCGCTTTGGCCAGTTTGGTGGCCAATACGTTCCGGAAGCCCTCTTTGACTGTCTCATCGAACTCGAGGAAGCGCACAACGCTACCCTCAATGATCCATCTTTCTGGGCAGAGTTCGAGAGTCATTATGGTTATATGAACCGCCCTTCGAAACTCTACCTTGCCGAGAGTCTCACTAAACATGCCGGTGGCGCCCGAATTTGGCTCAAGCGGGAAGATCTGTGAGGATGCACTCGATATTGCAAAAATATGAAATTCATTTTTGCTTAGGAACCATACCGGATCGCACAAGATCAATAACGCCGTCGGCCAGGTTTGTAACCTCTGCTTTCTCGTGATATTCCACTTTAATCTCAGCCTTAGGTGCTCCTCGCCAAGCGACTAGGGAAAACTCGCATCATCGCGGAGACCGGCGCCGGACAGCACGGTGTAGCCACTGCTACTGTCTGTGCACGTTTTGGATTGCAATGCGTGATTTACATGGGCGCTGAAGATGCTCGCCGACAAGCTCTCAACGTCTTCCGAATGAAAATGCTCGGCGCAACAGTAAGATCATCCAATTTAATTTCCGAGTCGTCTCCTCAGATCTCTATTCTGAAGGTCATTCCCGTTGAGTCCGGTTCGAAAACGTTGAAGGACGCCGTCAACGAGGCAATGCGTGATTGGGTCACTAATCTTGCCACTACCCATTTCCTCATCGGCTCATGTTTCGGTCCTCACCCCTTCCCGACCATTGTCCGAGACTACCAGAAAGTCATCGGTCGTGAAATTAAAGCACAGATGAAAGAGGCGACCGGGAAGCTTCCGGATGTCATCGTTGCTTGCGTCGGTGGTGGTAGTAATGCGATCGGATCTTTCTATGATTTCATTCCAGATCAAAGTGTTCATCTCGTGGGCGTCGAGGCAGGCGGTGAAGGTAAGGGTGGGATTCCAACCCGGATGTGTCTCGTATCTCAAATTCTTCCCAGGTCTTGATGGCGATCGCCACAGTGCCACTCTTGCCAAGGGAAAACCCGGTGTCCTTCACGGGGTGCGGACCTATATTCTACAGTCGCCTGATGGTCAAATCAAGGAGACACACTCAGTCAGTGCAGGGCTGGACTATCCTGGCGTGGGACCAGAACACTCGTGGTTGAAAGATAGTGGCCGTGCAGAGTATGTTGTTGCGAATGATGAAGAAGCTCTGAGGGGATTCCGTCTGTGCACACAGCTTGAGGGCATCATTCCAGGTTAGATCTCTGAGCTCGCGGGCGAAAATAGTGGCTGACGAACCGCCCATATGCACAGCACTGGAATCATCGCATGCGTTGTGGGAAGGGATCAGACGAGCGCAAACACTGTCCAAGGAGGCCAACCTTGTCATCGTGAGTGTATCGGTTTTTTTTCTTCCCTTGCCTCTGGGGCTTATGCATCGAAAATCAGTGTCTGTCTGGCAGAGGTGACAAGGATGTGGAGCAGATATCGCAACTTTTACCGGGAAAGTGGGCCGATCGCCTGGACTGGCATATTTAGGGATTTCAAAGGCGCGTCCGGAGCATGAACTAACTAGATCTCATGTCGTACATAATGTATGGAATACCGTCGTTCCAACGTCGAGACGAGAAATGAGCGCAGTGTGATGTGTCACGCGCACGTGATGAGTGTCACGACGAACGCGATGTCGAGTGCACAACAAATCTTCAACGGTCAACTTTATCGCTTTGCATCTAACGCTAATAACGAAACTGACTGGGCAAGATGCAAGCAGGACAAACCCCAGTCTTTGTCATGAGTGCGACACCGTTTCACGGTCACTTCTCTTCTGTGCTGATCGGTTCGTTTACCAGACACTGCGCCCGAGAGGCAGTCTGGCAGAAAGGCACAGGTTTCGAATATCACAGCGGCCAAGGTTTCACCAAAGAACTGTTACTATTATAATTTCCTCTCACTTTGTGTGTCTCTTCCAATTTAGACCATCGCTGATGTGATCCGCACTTGTTTGGGCCCCAAGGCCATGCTGAAGATGATTCTGGATCCTATGGGCGGTATCTTGTACGTTCGTCACCTCTGGACGTCCTTTTCACGCTCTTATCACGTTCTCAAGACTGACCAATGACGGTAACGCGATCCTGCGTGAGATCGACGTCGCCCACCCCGCGGCCAAGAACATGATCGAGCTCAGTCGGACTCAGGACGAAGAATGCGGCGATGGAACGACGAGCGTGATAATTTTAGGTATCCCTCCACCTGTCGTCTTTGCGGAAAACTGGCCTCATATTCCTTTTAGCTGGTGAAATCCTCGCGCAATCTCTCGCGCAGCTCGAGCGTGACATTCACCCCGTCGTGATCATCTCGGCATATAACAAGGCTCTCAAAGAATCGCTGGAGATAATAAACAAGATCTCTATCCCCATTAACACGTCTTCCGACGAAGAAATGCTTTCCCTCATCAAAACGTCGATCGGAACCAAGTTCGTCGCTCGCTGGTCTGACCTCATGTGCCATCTTGCTCTTCAAGCCGTCCGCACCGTTGCAGCAGAAGAAAATGGGCACAAAACCGTCGATATAAAACGATATGCACGAGTAGAGAAGATCCCGGGTGGCTCGATCGAGGAATCGCGCGTGTTGGATGGCGTTCTCCTGAACAAGGACATCACTCATCCCAATATGCGCCGGAGAATACAACATCCGCGCATCGTATTGTTGGACTGTCCGCTGGAATACAAAAAGGGTGAAAGTCAAACGAACATGGAGTTTTCCAAGGAGAGCGACTGGGCCCGTGCACAAGAAATCGAAGAAGAACAAGTCATCGCGCAGTGCAAGCGCATACTTGAGTTCAAGCCCGATCTTGTCATCACCGAAAAGGGTGTATCAGGTTGGTCCGCTCTCGCGATAACACGGGTTGCGTCTTACTCGCGGGTTGTTATAGATACGGCTCAGCATGTTTTTGAGCGGGCCAACATTTCCGCTATTCGACGTGTCCGCAAGTCCGATAACAACCGTATTGCACTTGCCGTTGGCGCCACCATCGTTAACCGAGTTGAAGATCTTCGGGAATCCGATGTGGGCACTGGATGCGGATTGTTCAATATCGAAAAAATGGGGGACGAGTGCGTGCCTCTTTGTCCCTCAAATCATGGCCAAGACTTACCACCCCACTCTATTACAGATACTTCACCTTCTTGACTGCTTGCACTAACCCAAAAGCATGCACAATTCTCCTTCGCGGACCCTCGAAAGATATCCTCAACGAAATAGACCGTAACCTTGCCGACGCCCTCTCCGTTGCGCGTAATGTTTACTTCAACCCTATCCTTGCACCCGGCGGTGGTGCGACGGAAATGGCCATCAGCGTCGGACTACACGCGAAAGCAAGAAGCGTGACAGGCGTCGAAGGCTGGCCATTCAGAGCTGTCGCAGATGCGATGGAAGTCATTCCCCGAACGCTCGTACAAAACAGCGGGGGGAACGCGATTCGAGTATTGACAGAGCTGAGGGCCAAACACGCAAATGGAGAACACTCGTGGGGTGTGGATGGCGAGACGGGCAAGATCGTGGACATGAAGTCGTATGGTTTGTATGAGAGCGCGAGCGTCAAGGTGTGTCGTTTATGCGATCGAGGTTTTGTTGCCATCACTGACAACTTGGGTTAGATCCAAATACTCAAGACGGCGATCGAGGTTTGTGACACTCTTCAGCCGTTGGCATAGTGGACTAATACCTTCATCTTCAGGCGGCCCGCATGCTACTCCGCGTTGACGACGTCGTACAAGCTACACGCAAAGAAAAGGAGCAACAGGGTCCTCCGCCACCAGAAGAGATGGCTGAATGAAAAATGCTCCAGACACAATCGATGATGTGCTTGTAGATGATGATGAATCCATGAATATTACAATAACAACTATCCAGCAAGTGTCTATTAAATACCGACATGGCACGCATTCCACCCTTATTTCTGCAGTTTGGGCTGGGATCAGCACTTGATAAAATTACCCACGATCATACTCGGAATCCCCCACTTATCCCGCCTGATCGTGAACGAAAAGCAACAATTGACGAAGCCTTCTTCGCTTGGGGTATCCTCGCCACCTAGCTTCTTCCGGTCCGATGAGGTATTGATCAGGGGTTTATATCGTAACACGCAAGAAGTGAGCACTGCTTTTTGGGTGGAATCAAACGCGACGTGGCCGTATTTCTGTTGGGGTAAGATGCATGCCCGACCGCATCGTTGATAGTGACGCACCTCCCAGTAATTGACAGCAGATTCTTCTGCCATCAGCTCGTATATACAAAGGCGGCCCTGCCGATCATTTAAGAGTGGTGTGTTGACGAAAAAACAGTGGCTCACGTCGCGCATCATATACCCGTCGACACCGACCAACTCGGTGAATTCGCGGTTTCCTTTATATATCTCGCCTGTTCGACGCCAAAGGCACGCGGGCACGCCCATGGCTGAGAACACTCGATCATAATCAAGCAAGAGGCGCTCAAAGGCTTCCTCAATAAAGACCAAGTCCTGTAGAAACAACGGTTGGAGAGGGAGCGGTAGCGATTTGAATGGTTTTACTGACGATATCCCGAAGAGATTGTGCGACAGCCTGTAGGAAGGGAGATGAGAGGACAGCTCTCGTCTCGGCCCGTTCTACTTACTCTGAACTTGGGTCGGAGAACAGATAGGGGTTGCAGAATTTGCTGCTTCGATTGTCGCGAGACGCTGAAATCGATTGGTTATAAGACGCCCGTCGAGCACGAAGAAACAACAACCTACTTGCGGTCCATCCATCTCGAAAGGCGAGCGTAACCCTTGACGTAGTCATAAGGCTTCAATAAACCTGCCTCGTACTTGCTTCTAATGACCCGATTCAAACGTTCGTCTCTCGAGCCGGATTCTTGATCCGCTGCGGTCAGAAGGAATTTCTCTGTTTTACTTGCCGACGGAAGCAGCGGAGGTGCGGGCTCCTCCGGTGGAGCCGCATGCGGTTCGGCAGTAGTACCCCTTGATGTTTCGGTGACTGTTGTTGGTTGAGCGACGAATGTACCCCCGACGTTGTCTACCGTTGGGTCATGGTATGATGGCGCCGACATGAGGGATGGTGCCACTGTCTGAGGCGAAGTAAAGAAGGAACCATCATCGAGTGTCTCTAAAAAGTCGCTAACGCAAGACCGTCATCACAAAGTCCACTCCGGAAAGAGGTCCTAGGCAGGCTACATACGTGAGGACAGAGAACTCGTTGCCCAGAGTTTCTGGCTGGTAAAGGAATGTGTTCTGCGGTACGTTCATGGACCAAGGCGAACCCGAAGTTTGTTGTAGAGTAGCGTTCCCGTACACTGGTTCTGTGGTCGTGTCATCATAAACCAGGGCCGAGGAGTACAGTATCACGTACGGGGTATCATCCGCGACGTTTCCACACTATTCGATGGTGCCGGAGTATCCTGTTTGTTCTTGGGTGGACGCTGCTCGTCGTGGCATAGATGACCGATTTCACGCTTGATGCTAGCGGAAACAAATCGGTCATGCGGGATGGACAGGACCTGCCGATTCGAAATCGCACGCACCAGCGCTGGCATGGGCGGCCTTCGTCGCAGGTCATATGACTGCGACGACAATAGAGACACGCGTGGTTAACTTTTCGTCTCTTTGTCGTCTTCTTCTTCTTCCCTCCTACATCGTCATCGTTTGACTGGTCATGATCGAGCTCTGGGCGGTTTGCGCCCTGCGATGGCATTGTTGTATAGGGATGTGACGGGTAATTAGCCATTGGCGCGGCGACCTTGCTGGTTGAGCTGGATGAAGATATTTTTTGAATCTCGTGTGTATAAAAATGGGTGGAGTTTCAGATATGTAGTTCTTGTGATTGCTTCCACCTCAAACAGGTTCCCTGACAGCGTGTGTTTCGGAAGCAAAACGAGAGCCAGACCCCCGACCACCCGTTGCACGCACGCTTGTGACTTGCCCTCATCGAACGCACAGCTAAAACGTCGGCCAGGCATGGTCTATCGGAAAAGGAGTTGCGTAAATGTACGACCCAGAGCAGTATGTCAAGTTTACAGCTTCAGCAGGCCAACATGAAATAAGCGCAGGTAAACGATGATAAGAAGCAGGGTCGCACAACGGAGCAGTACAAGCCCACGCGGGTATAGGGAATGTATAACGCAAAAGAGAATACCATCGGCTAGGCTACTTTGGGCAGCCCCTGTTTATGACATCAGGCAACCCATTCGGCCCTTTCAGGCCGTGCACCATGCTGGGACCCCTCGAGGTCAAGGCTGCCGGTGACTCTTTGTTGAGTGGCTGAAGGCATCCTACTGGATGGTTTCGGTCCGGAATCGATGTTCTCGCCAAACCACTGAAGGAGATCAACAGGGTGCAACCAGGACAAGAGACCTACGACCTTACCTTGATGAGGAATTTGGCTGATTTCTTGGGATAGCGCTTCTGAGTTTCATAATCGACATAGGTCACCCCGAATCTGGTGAGGTATCCGTCGGCCCTGTGCGCGGTATAGGTCCGTAAGACTGTTTCGGAGAACTCGATAACTGTTCATACCATTCAAAGTTGTCGATAAAACCTAGGAGGGAGGGGTTAAGTAATTGATCGAACTACGACTCGTGAATGCTTACTCCACGGGAAGTATGCCCGGACATCAACACCGTCTTCGAGGATGGCTGCTTTCAACGCTGTGGTGATGCCTTTGAAATAATTGACACGATCATGGTCTTGAAGGGCCTCCTCTATAGGTTTCGAGCTCTCATCCTTGACGGCGAAGCCATTCTCGGTAATGCTAGTAGGGTTTGTCAGTCAACGAGTTAAGGCCTGGGCAATGCACTCACTAGATGGGAAGTCCGTAACGCTAAATAGCAAAATGTGAGCCATTCAACAGGAGAATTGACCCGTTCGTACCTTCCAGAGGTAGTTCAGAAGCTATTCCCATAGTCAATCTAATAATTTGCAACAAGGGATGCGGAACACTCACATCGCGGAAGCCCTGGGGATCTAGAAGGGGAAGAACCTTTAGTTACCATCGCTATGCATTAACAACTCACAATCCTGCAGCCAGGCACAATGGGCTGAGACATTTTCGGACCATAAGCGGGTAAGATGCGCGTGATCACATGGAAGCGTACCTTGCGTGCCCAATTGGGTGCCATCAGGCCGGGTGAAGGTATACTCCACAAGTCCTTGAAACTCATCGTCACCGTCAGCGCCTGGTATAAACACGTCAGCTCGACGTGTCAAAACAACCTCGGTGTCTGTGGAGAGGGCTCACGGCATAAATTCGTTGTATAGGTGTTCATGCCATAAAAGTCCGAAGACTTTTTGACAATTGCCAACTCTTCGGCCGTAAAGTCTGGAAGACGATCCCCAAGCATCCGCTTCAAGTACTCCGGATAGTAACCAAGATATATGGGGTCCTGTAACAGATATAGCCACATCCGAGTCGACAAGATCTCTCATTGTAAAGTTATATCGTGACATACAGCGAACCAGCCTGCATACTTTTCTGTAAGCTCAGCAGAACCCCAAGATGTTATAGTTCATCTTACCAATGGCTACGTCAAGGGCATGTTGAGCAGCCTCCACATCTTGGGTGAGAACCACGTGAACTTGTTTGCAAAAGAAAAGAAGATCGATGTATACGTACTCTGTGGACTATCGTCGTATGACATTGCCCAGTCACCATTCAGAGTGATTCCTATTTCACCTTTCTGGATTGGCTTGAATTCATCGCGGTACACTTTGACAGCGTAGGCGTGTGACAAAATCACATTATGTCCGACGCTGAAGGGTGCGCATGATTGTCACCACTGCCTCACGTGCGTGGTTTTCTGCTTACATCCATGGCTCCGTAGTGGAGTCACCCTCTGGAGATCTCTCCCGGTCGCTTGATCGTCCTGGCGCAAAAACACCTCGCCCATACCCAAGGATGGAGATACACCACGGTTCGTTCATAGTCAGCCTAGAGGGGACACATAAACGACGGATGGACACAACGTCGATCATCGCGGAGAGCGTACCAGTGCTTGACCCTGTCACCAAAGGCTTCGAAGCAGACCTTTCGTAGCAGGAATTATGAACAGAACGTCGGGAAGGACTAGAATAAGGTACGTACTCTGGTGTAGCGAGTATAATCCTGGACAATCTCATCCTTGTTCAACCATCCACCGTATCTGTCGTGCAGCGTCTGTGGCAGGTCCCAGTGATACAAGGTCTAAGCATGGGGAGTCGGTAACAACAATCTTTGTGAGGGCGGTCGGAGGACGTACGACAAATGGGATAATCCCGTTCTCCAGTAGGGCGTCGATCAGGTTTGAATACCACTGGATGCCCTTGGGGTTCACGGGGTCGTTGCGACCACCAAGCGGTATGACTCGCGACCAGGAGATTGAAAATCGGTATGACTTCGCTCCGTACTGTGCCAGCAGCGCAATGTCCTCCTTCCAGAGTCTGTACGAGTCCGTGGCAACATCACCATCACGACCGTCCAGTGTCTTTCCAGGCTGCTTAGAGAAGTCGTCCCAGATGGACTTACCACGACCGTCGACGTTCGTTGAGCCCTCGACCTGGAAACTCGCTGAGGAGATGGTAGTGCGTTCAGTTGGGGATGATGTAGCCCAACGATAACCGCTTACCGGTAGCGAAACCCCAGATGAAGTCTTTGGGTAGCTTTGCAGCAACAGTGTCCGACATCGTCTGTGTGAACCAAGGTGAAACTTGCAATTCACGGGAAATCGGTGAAGAGCCGCATTAGACCGCATTTTGTTCAGCCTCTTAAGCCAGTTAGCACCCTGCTTTCGCTTGGGTTCCTGAGACGCGCAACTTTTAAAAGCGCAGAGTGCGACCGACAATTCTCCGTAGTAAATGGCATGTGAATTTGTACAATCCACGGCGGATGAGGACGACGCGAGACTGTTCGTTCAGCTTTCACGACCAAATGAACTAGATTAAAATAAATCGGATACACCTGAATAATACCATGAAAAGCAAGCCGCAAGTGTAGGGCGATTGAGTCGCGGGACATGCACTACCGTGACCGAGGTTTATTATAGGAAGTGAAGTGGGGAATGGGATTACTAGCCGTGCGTCCTGGGCGGCCCGCAGGTGGGCATATACTCATCCGACATTTCACCGCGACTCGTGGTGCAGTAGGTCAGGCGGGTTTAATAGGCTCCAAGGCAGGCCGGGGCTAGTTATTGTGTCCCTCGTCTGAAGCCCACACCACGCACACACGTCTTCCCGCCACAACAATGTCTGGAACAGCCGCCAACACCGGAGTTGCCATCCTTGGAAGTGGCATCTTTGCCAAGGAAGGTGGGTACTACAAAAACATATTTTAAACGAGCTCTGTCCGAAGATTCACCACATCGCGGTCGAGGTATCAGCGCATTTACCCGCTCTCAAAGCCCTCGGTCCTCTCGCTCCGGACCTGAAGGCCGTCTATTCGCGATCGGAGAAGAGTGCGAGCGAGTTGGCAGATGAAGCGGTGGACCTCCTTCAATCCAGGCCGGATATCTACCACGATAGTGACCCATCAACAAACCTCGATGCATTGCTGGCCAGATCCGATATTTCCACTGTTATCGTAGTGCTGCCCATCACCTTACAGCCCGATATCGTCCTCAAGGCCTTGGCGGCTGGAAAGCACGTTATCAGTGAAAAGCCAGTGGCACCAGATGTCGCCTCGGGATTGAAACTGATCGCAACTTACGAGGCAAAATACAAGCCCAAGGGGTTGGTCTGGAGGGTTGCAGAGAACTGGGAAGTTGAACCAGGCTACACCACCGCAGCACAGGCGATCCGCGCTGGAAAGATTGGGAAGGTGATCTTCTTTAGCCTGCGAGGTGTCGGTCGCATGGACCGGGACTCAAAGTGGTACAAAACACCTTGGCGCACAGTTCCGGATGTAAGTCGATCGAATCCGCTTTCTGATGGTATTTTGTGATCGATGGGATATTTCACAGTACCAAGGGGGGTTCTTGGTAAGTCGAAACCGCATTCGGGGGACACGTAAATTGATTTGACACTGCCCTATTACTTACCATGCGTGTAGCTCGATGGAGGTGTTGTACGTCCATTTTCTCGCCCTATCCTCGCGAGAATTCTTGGTGACACATGATTGACTCATGGTTCCTCAGCATTCAGCGGCTGCATTGCGAGTCCTTCTTCCTAGTCCCATGGCGTATCTCTCAGGGTTCGCCTCGTTGAACTTGGAATGGCTCGCGCCACACGACACGATCAATGCCATCATCAAATCTGCAGATGGCTCGCACGGTATCTTTGAATTGAGCAACGCTGCGCCCACACAATCGCGCTCGTTGGTCGGAAATGGCACAGTCATCACAGGCACAGACGGGTACCTCACTATTAACCAAACAAAAGTAAGGGACCCGGTGACAGGAAACGAACAGCCCGTTTTCCGCATTACCATCAAGTCTGTAACTCGGGGCGCGGATGGAAAAGCTGGCCCCGAGAGGGAAGAAGTGATTGATGAGCCGGTCAGGGGTGTCGAGTTGGAGTTGGCAAGTTTCTTTGCTGCGGCCTTAGAAGGAAAGGAGGATGGAATGGGTAGCCCCAGGGGTGCACTCCGAGACGTGGCAATTATCGAGGCAACGTTGAACAGTGGCGGAAAGCTGATCGATCTCGAGAAACTCGTTGCTCCAGCCTGAAAGGGAACCTTGCGAATACTGAATGGGAAAAAATGTACAACAGAAACTGCGCATACTTTTTGGGCAATACAATACAATGAATAGCGCGTCACGTGGATTCAAACCTGCTTGGGATTGCTCCAGCTATGTTTATCTGCCAAAACCAAGCATATGAACATACCTATACTCGGGATGCAGCATCTGATGGTTAGTCTCAATCTCCCAAGTATTCGCGTGGATCACCATGATGACTCGAGCGGTGGTTCAAACCACGAGTGACTTGAGGAACAATCGGCGGCTTCTCCTTACAGAAGTACTCCGCGAATCATTGCAACAACTCGACTCACCCGCGGGACTGCCACTCGCACCCACCAGGTGCGTACTTATAGAACCGCCGGCGGGAGAGGCTGGGCTGATTTGACTGCCGTGAATGATGTGCATTCCCGACGAGCAGAATCCCCGACAAGAGTCGGGGCCATCTCGAATGATCAATGTTGCCACATATCTAGTCCCTCTACGAGTGCTATTTGGAAATCCGAGCATTGTTAAGAACTTACCCACCGGATATCCCTCGGTGATGATCGCGACAAAGGACGTACCTCCTATAATCAACTACCTCAATAAACAATGCAATCAATGAACTTCCGGACAAGCGTTTCGTAAGACGGATGAATGGATACAAGCGCGGCTGTGAACACATCGAATGAGGTACGTGTCTGTTTTAAAACAGATGAAGAGTGGAGGGAACAGCAGTCATTGTGCACCGTGATGGGGTGGACATACAGACGATGCTTCTAAGTTGCGGGGAAGACGGAGCCGGAGGTCGGTAAAGATTTTGTAGACGGCGCCTTGAGAAAGACCGCATTCGACGAGATACTCAGGGGTGACGCCCCAACCGAGGAGATCCAGTACGAGCACCTTCGCTCGGTCCAGGTCCTCTTTCGTCACTGGGATCAAAAATAAACGATAAGCGACCGAGAAGAACTAATCACGAAAGCGAAAACGTGTTACTAGGTTCAGCTGTGGGAACGAGACTGGAAACGGGCTCGGCGGTCGGGAAAGGTGGCGTCGAAGCACTGTCCTGATTGGATAAATATAACTGTGGTTGATCTTTGGGTTGTTGCAATAGAGGCCGCGACGCGATGCTGGAAAAGTGACCCTCCTCAATCTCACCGTCTTCTAACGAGCTGCTGTTCGAGGTGACGGGATAAGGCTGGATTTGCGAAACGTTATTGGATTTGCCACCAGCATTTGGAGATGATAATTCTTGACGAACCTCCGCCGACATGGAGGGAACGAATTTCGGAAAACAGTGGTGTGTGCCAGAACTCGCTCGACGTAAAAGCTCGGCACACCCAACCGTGCGAAGAAAATTGTTTGCTAGTTCGCTATTCACACGATGCGTTTTGCAGAATACCCACACTCTCTTGCATTCGATGCCACCCAAGCGACAAAAGATTTCAGACCTAACTGTAGCGGATACAAATGAGCTACTTCTGAAGCTCGATGAATTTGGTTCCCGGCTTGATAAACTTGGTGACGAGGATTTACCTCCCGGCATCACCGATAAACTCGAGGAGCTGCGTGACAAACTGCAAGACAGGGCCAGGGTGACCAAGGTCGAATGACCTTCACTGAATCGTTTACAGTGCTGATTGGCCTCCTCTTAGCACACTTCCTTCAACTCCAAGGTGGATCTGATGACCCTCCTTTCATTGAGGATGTGGTCTGGACCACTTTTTCTGATCAGTGAAAAGAAGCAAGAAATCGAAGACCTTGGGTCGGCCGAGTCCACAGGGACTCAGGGTGTATGTCAATGGACACTACGCGGTTTTTGATACGTTTAGTGCGTGACCACATTGCAACAGTTGTATGGTATGGTGGCAGATCTCCGCGTTCATTGTTCAACTGCATGATTCACTCGGACTCCAAAGACAGAGGCTGGCTGTCGCATCTCGATCAACATACTCTTGTTGAGAGTCGTGTCAGTCAAGTGTCCGGGTAAGACGGCGGTGAACATATTTACAGAATTTCCTCACCCTCGCACAGCCTTCAAGCAAGGTTCTGGCAACTATTCTTTTAGTGGTGTCGTCGACTTGGTGACTAAACTCCCTGTTCGGTATACTAGCAAGGCATTTTTTTGTCATGTGCTGAGGTGGGTTTGAACTGTTCCTCAGAGTACTTCCTAGGTGATCCAACAACAGCACTGGCAAATCCCGAGTTCATCGAGGGACCAATGACGTCCACCATCTTCGAAGCCAAATGCGATAACGTTCGGGCCGGCGAAGGGTATTCTCCAAAGGGAAAGTAGTGTCAAGTAGAGAGTACTGGGGATGAATAAGTTACACCGCGGATTGTTCTCGACCAGGAAAATTTCAAGTCTCACCATTTCCCAAACGTCAACTTATATTCATACCGTCTTCACATTTCGGATGACATTCTCGACTTAAATTCTGCAAAACGCGCCGTGAAAGCTAGGTGCACCCAACCGTGCGAAGAAAGTTGTTTGATAGTTTGCTATTCAGTGAAAGTGACAATGTTTCAAGTGAGGAGCAACAATGATGTTTAGGGATCGTGACAATGATTATCTAGGTTTTTAGCGTTGATTGTTAGGCCTTTACTTCCCACAGCGCTCTGGTGGACTTTCTAACAACTCAATATGGGATCAGTACCTGAAAGGCGCATGCACGTTAGAACCATTGAACATGCGAGCGGGCACTAGAGCCATGTTTGCCTGGAGCTGTGACATACCGGGGTAGTACCAAAATGTGACACAAAGGATAAGGTAGAGGCCTAGGGATCGTGCGCAGTCAGTACAAAAACGGCCCGTGTAACGACACTGACGATCGAGGCGACCACAGTACACGTACAAATAAGAATCATTCCTTCGAGCCAGTTCGACTTGCCGTCTTGGATTACATAGTTGACAGTAAGCACTGTATACGCCGTCAAGGGTTATGGAGCGCTTGAGAGAAAAGGTGGGGAGGAGCGACGTACCTGAGAGGAACACGACGATGGACTGGAGAGGGTCAAAGAGAAGTGTGAGCGGCTTATCGAGTATCCATCCCAACGTGACCATAAACCTATGTTGTGGAGAATCTCAGCGCACATAGCACGGTGAATCGGGGACCGCGTACGGAATGACAAAAAGCGCGATTTGCTGGTGGACAAGGTTACTGCGTTCTGGAAATAGGTAAAGTAAATGAGAACTCACTATACTGGAGCCGACTGCAACGCTCAGACTGAGAGTCAACTTGTCTTTGACAGATACCGTCACCGCGGTGGCGTGCTCTGCAGCATTTCCGACGATGGGGAGGAGAATGACTCCGATAAACTCCTTACTGATAGATCCGGCGTCCACCAGCCCATTAATGGAGTCTACGAGGGACTCTGATGCGACAGCGACAAGCTATATAGTTCATCAGCGATTACCTTTACCATGACGAGCGCATATGATTAGTAAACTTACAACTGTGACGACGACCAACAGTCCAATAGACACAGGGACGTTCATTTGTGGCTCCTCTGTTTCCTCATCAGAATGCATTAGTGAAGCAGCGTTACCCGACTCCGTATCGGAGGTTGGCTGAGTGGCATGGGATGTCCCTTCCCCGGACGCCGAGGGATGGACCTGTGGTTGAGCGGAGGATGGGGGCGAGGTGACCGATTGCGGTTCGGTATATTGTGACGTCGCGCGTTTTTTTCCGTAGAATCTCTTAAACTTGAATGGGTTTTCGCGGTATTTCTTCGATTCCAAAATCTCTTCGCTGTCATCTTGATAGAGAGATTTGTGCGAGAAGAACTGGAAGAAGAGATATGATGCATAGACTGAAAGTAGTATTGTGCGTTAGCCGTGCAATTACGACTTGAAAACAAGTCCATACTGAAAAGTAGAATGATTGCGACCTGCGTAAAGCTCAGATATGTTTGCGCACACCTGATGGAGGTAAGGTAAACGTACCCCATGACTCATTTCGAGAATTTGTTGATGGACGACAGTTGGATTGTAAGCAGAAGCTCCTGAGAGTGCCATTACAAAAGCCCCAGGGAGAAGAACCGCAATAACACTGATGGTAAGCAAAGATGAGTTCATTTGTGCCGCAACTTTCGGTTCAGGGGTTTAATCAGTGTGAGATGACAAAGCGATGGAGAGACTCATACTCAGCCCGAAACCCTGCTCCGAGAAACTCAGACCACCTGCAAAGAAACACATGCCGAGGACCAGCACTGTGACGAGATGAACAAAGGCACGGACGATGCCATGACTGAAGGCTTACGCAAATTACTCAGGATCGACCCGACAACTAGCAGAGGCTATGAGTCAGAAGATGGGCAACAGACCAATAGAGGTTTTGACTCACGAGATGACTGCACGATGTCTATTTCACACTTGGTCAAAGCGATGATCTGACCGAGCATGAGAATGCGACATGTATGTATAAGTACATAACGGAATTCAACATACCGAAATGATCAACTCGACACTGCAGTACAAGTTAGTGATGGAGTAAGCCTATTGACACGAGCACAAGGAGGCCCTACATACGCATTTCCCTAAATGGAAGAATGTCAAGAGACCGTTGTCAAGATACCGATCATACTTACCAGTGTGGCATTCATGAGCCCAGCGAGGGTTTGGCCGACCCGCATCGACAGCTCGTCCGTGGCAAAGGCGAGCAACTAGTGCTTTATAAATAGGATTTTATAAACGCTGAGCTAGCGACCCACATTGGCAAGAGGTATGATGGCCAGAAACGAGGCTGGTGAAGTTAGTGGACAACGACTGGCGCAGAACGGAGGCAGACCACGCACAAACAAAGACGAGCGTATGTTGGTTGGGTACGGCGAAATCTAGTGCCCACTGACCCGGCGGATGTCAGCACAAGAGAGGGGCAAAATAATAGATAAGACATACAGATATTGGAATACAAACGAGAAGCACGTTCAAATCTGACGAGAATCTGATGAGCATCGGAACTTTGCTCCTCTGACGAGGACAGCTTACAAGACACCAATAAAATGGCTCGTAAACTTCGCCACACCGTTGGAGGTGGGCCCACCTTCTTCGGAGGCTGCATGAGGGTAGCAGCATGCTCCCGAAAAGAGGATCTCTTTCGCTGGACTTCTCCTTCAGTAGTCGGTCTCCTTACTCCAGAGGATGTACCAAACTGTGACGACTGCGGGGAGAGAATGAGTCGTGTGGAGCCAAAGAGCGACTCCAAGGCTCCCGGATCTGCGTCTGGTGTAAACGATCGGGTAGTGTCCATGGGTTTCGGAGGAGGCCCCTAGCAATAAGTGAACCGCTACTGTTCAAAGAGCCAAATCAATGTTGTACTTGAAACACTAGAAACCACCTTTGGAATGTCGGTTTGGAAGTGAGGTGGGGGGAATGCAGAGAAAACGAATTTCCATGTAGTAGAGGAGCCTATTTGAAGCCCCCTATTGCGGTCGATTTCAATTGGCGACGATTCGGCAAGCGGGACCGGATATTCCCGCGAGAGCGATCGGGCGATTTGCGAGCATTTAACCCGGTCCGTGCGATGGGTTTCGAGAACTTCATGATCAAAAGGCGACAAGTCACGTAAAATAACCAGCACAACACCAAGCTCTCTAGTTCGATCGTGCCCAGCGAAAATAAAATTCAGAATCCAATTTCTGTGTTTTTCTTTTCTTCTTCTTTGTGGACCTTTTGCTATGCTTCACGACCATACTGGCAGTCGTACTGTCTACGCAGCACCGTGGACCGGGCAAGAGTCGCCAGCATTACCGGAGATGTCCGGACCGACGAATTGTTCGTTTAAATGTTCCACCTCCATGCACGCACTGCACCCGGCGGAATGCTATCCTTGATTGTCCCTCAGGCTGGTCATGATTTCTTGTATTGCCTCACGGCTACTCTCTGCACAGCGCAGCGTTAGCCACAACCCCAAGGCGGGCTGGGTGATGAACAGAACTCCCCACCTTTCCCTTACAAAAATTTACATAGAATCGGCGACCATCTGAACTCGTTAGTATAACTTAGTAGTCGTTACGCTGCAATTGCCATTGTCAATAAGCATGGGATGTAGGACTGGGGAGGAGAATACCTTTCTGGACGCCAAATGGTCGTCAAGCTGTCACCCGGATGCCAACCCCGATAAGCCCCTTTCACCCAGAGCCTGGATCACGACGTTGGGAGGCAGGATGCAGGGGACCCGTATTTTATTCGGTCCGGACCACCTAACTTGAAGACTACCGCTTAGTTAGTGGCTTTGGACACAATAGTGTTGTGGTGATACGAGCGAGCCGACTTTTCCAGCCAACTGAATAAATGCTGATGGAATACTGGCGTACCCGGCCTTTTGCATGGGCAT
>JBBPRF010000482.1:0-22564 GCA_038092875.1 Lanmaoa pseudosensibilis | reverse complement strand
CGCTCTCTCTTTTTTTTTTTTTTTTTCTTCACCGCACACCGTCTCGACGGTTCTACTGCGTCCTTGTTGTCTCTCTGTCTCGCTGTGCTACTAGTGTGTAACTCATCCCAACCCACTCATTCGTCCCTGACGTCATTCACAGATGTCTGCCTGTCCTCCCGTCCATCGCTCATTCTCTGAGGAACGCGGCCCCGGCACATTCCATACTCTGGGTGTCCTCCCAAAGAGAAAACACGACATTTCGGCTCGTAAATCTCCCGTCTTTCACATCGCCCACGATGACGACAACGACCACTCTTCCTCCGTCGACGAGCACTCCCCGCAGCTCCTCTCCATCCCTCCTGCCACCGTCCCCTTTCCTCGCGCTACCTCACCACCCTCCCCCCAGTCCCCTCCATCCTCATCTACTTCCAGCCCCACCTCTCCCCGCCATCAGCTCCCCAGAGGCACATCAGCTCCCATTCTGCTCTCAAGTGGAAAGCCTCTCAAGCCTTCCCTTAAATCCTCATCCTCATCACCCGCCATCTTGGCACCCCCGCAGGCTCAGTATATGCATCTACGTGCCCGTTCAGAACCATCCACGCCAGCTGCCACTCCCAAAAACGTTCATTTCCCAGAGAAGGACTACGCTCTAGCCACAGTCCGTATATTTAGTCGTTCAGCTCGCCCCGCAGCTCTCAGCAGCCCAGAGAACGGAAACGGAGACGAGACAGAAACAGAGGGCGAGGAGCCACAGCCCACACGTTTCCCTTTTCCTCCTCTTTCCTCCGTTTTCAATTATGAGATTGACCCAACAAAATCGTCTCCCATTCCTTGCGAGTTTTCCCCCCTTGCAAATTTACTCATCGAGTCTCTCAATCTGTCACCGTCCTCATCTTCATCGCCCAGCCCACCCACGAAACCCTTACTCGCAGGCTCTATCCTCGTCCGCAACTTAGCATTTGAAAAACATGTCGCTATCCGCTTTACCCTCGACGACTGGCAAACAGTCAGTGAGGTCAGTGCTCATTACGTCGAATCTCTCTCAGTTCTACCGTCCAAAATTCTTCGCTCGCCATCCGCCACCACCTTGAGGGACACCAATATCCATAGGGAAAGGGGGTGGGATCGATTTGCCTTCACCATCCGTCTCGAGGACTATGCCCACTCTTTGAGCACTCGCACTCTATGGCTCGCTGCCCGCTATCACATCAATTCGACATACCCTGAGCCCGGTTCTGTCCAGTGCGGCCCAGGTGGTGAATGGTGGGATAACAATGACGACAGTAATTATCGTATCGGGTTCAGACCCGTCGTCACCGCTGCTACATCCCCTCGAAACAGACCCCGCCGGGAAACCGTCTCTGGTACTGTTATTTCCCCGTTTATGTTGTCCAGGCGGCGAACTTATTTTGTCAACACCAGCACCGATTCCTTCACTGTGCCGACCTCAACCCGCAGTGACTTACAAGAAACATGCGTTAGGTCTCATAGTTCCGTCTGTTCCCACCAAGAAGGAGATCAAGCACGTGAATGAAACCGATATGCCTGCGATGCCCGTGCGCGCTGGAAAACTCAGTCTGTGCAATTATGCCCCCCCAACAACTCGTGCCAGGTCGTCACATTTTTCGGCTACGAATGCTGAGTCGCTACCCTCGGCCACGCTGCGGTTGCAGTCAGACGAAGATACCTCGTCGCCCGTTTCCTCTACCCTTTCAACCCCCTCCGTTTCACCTACGATGGCTCCGCGCGTGATCATAAATGGACAGCCCGCAACCTCCACTTACCCCTATGACTCAAGTGAGAAGGAGGAGGACGCCTCCAGACCCGGACACATTGCAGACTGGAGTTGGTCGGCACCCAACAAACCGCGGATTGAGGAACTGCATCGTCAACTTGCCAACCATGTGCCTGTCTCGGAACTTCCCGAACGATGGTGCGATATCTCATCGCCACCGGGGAGAAAGGGTCTCACCGACAGTAATTCACTTTACAATGCCTTCGTCATGCAGTGGTGCTTTGCCCAAGGACCCTCCCTGAATCATAACAGCTATGATGACGGTGGGATCATGGCATAATCTATCCGCTCTCCTTGAGGCAACATCCTTCATCTCTTTCTCGACTTACTCCATGTAAGACCATCTCGCAACGCGTTCGTCGTGTATCACATCTCTACGTCGGTACAAGATGCGCAAGGCATTTGCACCGCGCTTGTATTTCTTTCCTCGGCTGTCGCAGTCCTCCGAGACCCTTGAAGTTTATCCCATCCTATCCTCACTGTCTGTATGTATCACCACTCTCCGCAGCACTTATGCGCTCCTTGTCTTGGTTCATTCTCCGTTTTTCGATTTTTTTAAAATCGGTACATAGCATCTTCCCCCCGTCGTGAACAACGGACTTGCATCACTTGGACTTTCCTTCTTGGCATATTGGGTCGAGTACAGATACGGTTGATTCCCCCCTCTTTTTTGGTTCCCTTGACATGGTTTTTTAACTCCATTTCTCATCACTATTCCAAAGACTTGGGCGTCATGACAGTGCGTCATGCCTGTGTGTGTCGGAAACGATAATCGATTTTTTTTTTCTGGCAACGGGTCGTCCTGTTTTCGATGAGGCCTGTGTTAGCTTCTCTTATTAAACTGGGGCGTACAACGAGACAGGGTGTGTCGACGGGTCAGTTGTTCAGAAGCAGGTTTCTCGCACGTGTGATCGGGCTTTCGCACGTATGCAAGTATCTTTGGGATGATGGTTGTCGATGAATGCGGATCAGAAGTTACGCTGGATTGCGTCTGATCCGTTGATGGTAGATGCGATCCCAATTTAAATTGTGCCATGCATCATGCATCGCGACCGGGGTGAGTCACGCGTCACGGACCCAGTCGCTGCCATGGGTATCAAGTATCCGTGTGCATGTACTTCGATACTCTGCCCACAGTAGAGTACCTGATGTGATAGGACTCGAGAGGGTGGTGACCGAGCGGTACGCCGATGATGAGCAGTTAAGCGGTAAGCGATGAAGGAAACTCATGGGTGCCGCCGTACAGGAGCCACATGCCCAAGTTGCCTCAAGGAACCCAGAACTCGAGCGCTCGGCCGCTCGGACATCGAGGGCCAAAAGGGGTGTGCACCATCTGGAGCACGAGTTTCCCGCGCACCGTCATGATATGGAGTGGTGCCGTGTGCAATACCGGTCGTGTAGAGGTTTTAAAAAGATGAGAATGAACTGAAGACGAGTCTGCGCTTGATTCGATCCTCGGGCTTGGTTGCGACGACCGTCGCTCTCAGAGGGTGGGGCCGAACGAGCTTTGGTTTTGCGTGGTCGACGATCTTGGCGATCCTCTGATATCGTCTGTTGATCTCGGGCTTGGACTTTCTTGCTGGGACGTCGTACACGGCGAAGAACGTGATGGGAAAATACGCCAACACGTTAGAGACAAAGTGACGGATACGTCGTGCGCGTCGTAGAACCAGAGCAATTCTACACTCATTTACGTCGAGACACTAGGAGAACGTCGTCGTAACGAGCAGGATGATGGCTAGCGGCACCCGCTGCAATGCCATAGGTAGAGGGCGAGAAGGTTCCCGGAAACTCTTGTTGGTATGAACAGTTTCCTCCATTAACGAAGAGAAGTTGGAGTGGGGAACATGTTGCCCTGCTCCCCCGTGATTCAAGACTATGAAGAGGCACGAGTGCCGACGACGCACACAGCTTGAGTTGCCCGCGGACGGGGTTGTCTGTCCAGCGCTCTGAACGTCCCCCATGGGTTTTCCGTTCATCAACCGAGGACCGCTCCGCGATACGATGTGTTTTCGAGGGCGAAGACGAAACTGTGTTTCTCCCCAGGAATAATTTTGTTGATACGAGTCGTCGCAAGGCTTATGGGAACGTTCGTGGATGATAAAGTATATCCTACATGCCAGTCGATTAGCACATGACCGCAAGCAGGAGGCACGATGAAACGTACCAGCAATCCCAGCATAGATCTTCACGCCGTTTCCGTGGAGGCAGTTAAACTCCAGGTTATTGGCGTGCTGCGCGCCTCGGAATGACGTCAAGTTCACACCCAGCGCAGCTTTGTACGCGGGGTCATCGAGTCATGTCGTAGCCCACCCGGGTTTAGCATAACACAACGAGCCTTCTTCGTCTTCGTCTTCGTCTTCGTTACAGTTCTCGTGGGGATCGTAGATATTATACCCGTGACCTGTCAAATCCAATACCCATACTAGTCACGGTCCACAACGGTTTATCAAAGCCAGAGGAAGATAACATACTAAAGACGGGCCCAAGGAAAGCGTTCCAGGCGAATTTGATGATCGAGGGCATTTGCGTGATCGGGTCTACGAGGGGTGACAGCTACGCCATTGATTGGTTCTCCGTCTCCACCTCGCGCTCTGCCACTAAAAATGTTCACACGTTCTTCCGGCTGCTTGTGCACCGCTTCCTGTAGTGCATTCTTGGCGCTACATGTCGCAGGGTAGAATGTATACCCCACATATCGCAACGGGGATGAATGATGGGAACAAGGCAATCACAATAGCGCCAGGGCAGGGGATGGTGCTGGTGCTGGTGCTGGCGTCCATCCATCTAGCATCAATTATGATTGGAAACGGAACACCGGCGGGTTGGTAGAGGAATGGAGGTTCGCGCACGTTCCATCTGTAGGGATTGTGAATGGTGGTGTTGCGTCCTGGTGATGAGGTAGGGTCCGACCTCAAAGAAGGGACTGAGGGAAGAGCTGCAATCTGGTCCACCGCTGAGCCACAAGATAAGAGGTCGTTGAATAGGGAAGAGCGGGATTCGAAGAACCTAGGGCGGATAGGAGACGGGCAGAGCAGAAATGAACCATCGAATGTAAGATCACAGAGCGTAGGCCTCTGCAAACATCGTCTATGACCATGGAGCAAGGGATGCAATACACTAGACTCGTCTGTCGACCGGTCTTTCTGGTAAGCACACATCGACAAGGAGCTGTGAACTCACAAATATCTTGTAACACCCCTGTAAGACGACTTGATCGCTTGGCCCCATAGTAAAAGGAAATGCAGCGACAAAGATCGGGCAGGCAGTGTTGCCATAGTGAGCAGCACATGTCACGTTAGTAATCCCATGATCATACCCTTGGAGAATCAGCACCTGCGGACGGACCGGATTTGTAGGATTCGGGATAGTCGGTAAACGTGGAACTCACCGGAGATAGGATTCAGATTACTCTCAGAGTTTCGGAGATCACGGCGTTTCCGCTAGGAAGCTTGACGTCCGACTTGAACTCCACCTATATTATCAACTTCTGATTGATGATAACTAGTCCTCTGGGGAGGATGAAGAAGGGAGTCAAGTCCGATGCTGGGCTCGGAAGAAGTTGACGAAAAACTGTCAAGCTGCACTCGGCGACGGTAGAGTCGGACATACCTGTTGATCGGCCTTCACAATGCTGACATAGTGACTTCTCTCTCACCCTTTCTCCTCAGAAAAAGCAAAAGTTCTATTCGAACTTGGAGATCACGGCATCCAAGTCCGCTGTATCCGATCGTGTGAGGCTAAGTAATTCCAGTCTCAGTGCTAGCGGGGATTGAAAATTTACTTTCAACAACACTCCATCCAGAGTCGTTCGCCTGGTGGACGAGGTCAACGAAAATCCGCATTCTACCAAGGTTGAACGGATTCCACAGCACGCCAATGTGAATTTAAGGTCCTTCATTGCTCCAGCTTGATGAATGGCCTTGAATTGGCATTGGCGTTCCTTGCCAGATTTTTATGGATTCTCGGTGTTCACTTGCTGATGATTTACTTTATGATCACTCTCGGTTCAGTCGACACGACGCAATTTACTCTCTGATCAGTGGAAAAGGGCAGCCATCTGATTCGAAATCCTGGGACCCGGGAGAGTTATGTGTCTCCAGCCTCTATACTACACTAACGGGTGCTGGGAAGCAATATTTACCCTTGGCGTAAACACAATACAGCACCACTGATGCTCATTCCGACGTCTAAAACTCTTGTGTATCTGTTTTGCATGCGATTGACACGCGCTTGTGCTAGGTTCGACCACAAGTAAGTGGTCACTTTGAATCCACAACAGCTGACGTTAAACCAGGTTATAACCCAGAACCCAGTGCTTCGTAACGTGCGGGGCACCGAAGGCCGTATCTTATTGGTTTCAGAGTGTTCTGGACCAGAGACAATTCAGAGGGAATCCAGTTCGTCTCGAAGCAGCCTACAGCATCAAGACGGGCGTATTTTTTTTTTTTTTTTTTCGAATTCCGTGTCTGACGGGCGTTCCAACCACCTTTGTTGGACTTGGAACTCCTCGGCCACCTTCCCCCGTGTCGTTTTTTCAGTTCGCAATGCCAGACTAGATCTCAAGTATCCCGGACGAACGTGGGCTGCATTGCGGGGACCTTGACAAATCACGCTCTTCCGACACAGCCCTTTGGTGACCAATAGAGTATCAATCTATCTTAGTTATGGCAGTAGAGGAACGAGGATAGTCAAACAGTACGGTTTCGAATAACGTATGTAGATTCAGGGAGCCTCGGCAACCTTGTATCCCGTCCGCTCTTTCTTCTTAAAAACATCTAACGCAGGAATCGGGGCACGTCCTAGCAGACGTACAAGGGGATTATTCAGTCAACCCTCCTTCTGAACATGACCTTTGCTTTCGGATCAGGGATCGTCGCCGTCGCAATGTGTAGCGTTTTCGGACGTGCCGCGTTGTCCGCCAACTTGACATCATACATCACCGCGATGTGGGCCAACATGGATTTCAGCTCATTTGCAGCAAAGAAACGTCCCGGGCTAACACAGTCAGTGATCTCTCATGGTCGCCGGAAAGAGCGGGAAGGAAAGAGCGCACCATGCATGTCGACCGTGTCCAAAGGATAAGTACTTGGTCGTCGTCGAAACGAATTGATGTTTCACACCCTCATCGTCCTCTTTGGGAAAGGCGGCAAATCGGAAGGGCTGGAATGCGTGCGCGTCTTCGTAGAATGCTTCATCGCGGTGTATAGATCGAGCGGCTGCGACTACCATGGTACCTTTTGGTATAAACGTGCCGTCCGAGAACGTGAAGTCTTTCAATGCCTTGCGAGGCATACTCACTAATTTGTTGAATAATCAGAGTGGGCGGCTGCATCGAATGAATGCAAAGATACGTACAGTCGCCAATGCCTTCGAGACGTTGGCACTCCTTAATGAAGCTGTCTACTTTTCGCATCTTGCCCAGTGCAGTCTTCGACCATCCTTCAGTCTTGACGATGGCCTCAACTTCCTTGCGAAGAGGCTGGATATATTCAGGATTCGCTGCGAGGTAGAAGAGCGCATGAGTGAAGCTCTGTGACGGGACGTTAATTAAATGGGTTAGGGCTGCAACATAATATTAGAAGCGTACGACGGAAGACGTCTAACCAAAAATCGAAAGATCTGAGTGCCATAAGCATACAAGGAGACGACATCGGGACCCACGTGGATAGCCGCAAAATTGAGGGCCAATATACGAGTTGTCAAGGACTCCATGGTCAACTCTGGACCCTCTGCCTCCTCCATTAACCACGATAAAAAGTTGTTCTATGAAAAAACCCGAAAGTGAGTGCCGATCTCGTCTGTGAACGAGGCTGACCAACAGGCTTGTCGGCCCACTCATTCCCGTACTCGTTTAGATATTTTTGTCGCTCCTCAATTATTGGACCAAGAAGCTTCCTTGCACGCTGGTTGATTTGATTAACGCTCGTAAACAACCGCGCAGCTATCCTGTTACTAAATTGAAGGCTAACCCTCGGACAGGCGACAGCAGGCGGCGTACGGTTTCAGCGACTCCGGGAACAGCCCGACGATGGCTGCTCCTTTTGCGACCTCGAGGGTATTCTGAAGGTTGAGATCTATCCAGTCAGGATCACGGCCTGGGGCAATTGAAGTAAGAACAAAAAAAGGGGGAGACAATGTGAAGACTCACACAATGGGAGCCCGACAAACAGTCTGTTGCTCGTTCTGCAGACTACCTTTTCCACGCTGTTGAACGCGGGCACACTCTTCCATTCTAAGCGTTTCAAGCATTGATGGGAAGTACATGCGAATTACAACGAGATGCTAACCTTTTCCCCTGAGATCCAGCACATCATCAAAGGCCGTCGTGATTTCGCTTCTGATTTCGGGATACGATGCTCCGAGATTCCGCGTCAGTTGTGAGCGTACAATCCGAACGTGATAAGGGTTACGATGAATTTCACGTCCCATGGTGTACTCGACCTGAAGCAGCTGTCGGTGACATTCATTACAAGTTAATCTCGCTGGAAGAAAATAGCTACTAACATCATTGAACGCTTCCGAGAAAGAGAGAGTATCATCGGGTGCTTTCCGTAGTTCTTCCACGTGCTCGCGGTTGCCGAGAACGACTGTCCAACGGACGAGTTGTGCAACCTTGAATGGTGCTGACTTGTGCTGAAACAGCGTGAGTGAGGGTGTATGAAGTATGCGAAGCGCCAGACTTGCTTTTTCATACCCTTCTTGTATAATGTCCTGTATATTGATCAGATACCTCAAGGCAACCCACCACGAGCCGAGCCAGCCATTCGATCCAACTGTTGCTATACCATCAAGCTGGGGAAGCGAAATTAAGGAGAGTAAGCGTTTCCATCGACTACACTGACCTTGGAAGGGTGGGACAATTTTGCGACGACGACGAGAGCAACAGCAATACCCACGACACCATAGGTAACACCCGAGATGTTCGCTAATAGCTCTGGCCAGGGAGAACTCATTGAGGGAGGTTGGATTCTGGAACTTACAGCTGTCACCTGGCATAAATACGTGGTCCTTGCACTCCTTGAACGGACGTCATGAAAGAATCTGAAACTTGCCAATGGAGAACAGATCGCAAGCGCAGGGGTTCCGACCCTCGCCCATCAGAGAAACCTGATCATGACGTACCTATCCAGACATGAGATGGCCCGTCATGCTCTGTCACCGGATACCAGTCTGGAGCCCCTCTCAAGGCTCCTGGATCCATGCATCAGTAGGTGGTATATGGGGTACTCGGATCTCCACTGTCCGGTCCGGGCATACAAGGCTTCTCGTTGGGCAGTGGGTGTTAGACTGGGATTAGGATTGTAGTTAGAAATGAATGCGATCCAAATCCACGTGCAGAGTGTTCGTTGATGCATGAAAACGTTCGACAAGAGTTGACAAGGCTGTTGAACCCTTGCTATCGACTCTGCAAGACACTTCCTCCGCCAGGGCCATTGACGCATCAAGCTTCAAAGCTTCAAGTCCAGCTCCGACATGTGCCGGCATCACGGTGGTGCATCATCTTTTTTTTTAGATACATATCGCCATCAAGTGTCCTTTCCGAATTTCCGTTGATACATCAAGCCTACCGCAACAAATACTTCCTCTAAATCCGTAGTATTCACCTTGATGCGGCACCGATGTTTGGATTTGTCCCTTGGTCACCGTCCACAAATTGGGTTGCTCAGCGTGCGTGGTGATGCATCAAAGTCTACCTAAGCGTGTCCTCCTGCTGATTGGCTTCACCCAGTCCAGCGGTGACTGGTGATGCGTTGATGCATCACAATCCTAATTTATCGCTCCATAGATCGTGTTCCCCGGCATCCCCAGTGCTAGTGATCTATTAAGGCAATCCAAGTGCCATATACTTCTTCCTGATTCAAGGCCTTGTCCAGTCCTGTTACTGTGTGAGCATCACAATGTGTCACCCAGTGTGTTTCGAACTCTGTTTGAGCTCTGCAGTACTTGTCGTCGTGGCTTAAGCTCTACACTCAGCCTTCCAAAGGTCGGGCGTAGCCCGGGACATGTCTAGGCCGCGATCCAGACTTGGGAACCTGTACTGGCTGACAGTGGTGTGTAGAGAAGCGATGCTAACTCTGAGACCTTGCCATCCGCAGCTGGAACGAGCACCATTCGATCACGCAGGTAAGGTAGGACACGGTATGGGCCCGTGCATGGTTCGTGAGCAGGTTAAGCCCAGATGGGCGTGAGGGGTTCCTCGTACGCTCTTCCGTGACAGCTCAAAGTTCAACCAACAGAATACCAATCAATCTCAGCTATTGCAGTGGAGGAATGATGACAGTCAAATTTCGAGAGTACGTAGATTCAGGGAGCCTCTGCAGTCTCGTTGTCCCGTCTGCTCCTTCTCGTTATAAAATAAAGTCCAATGGAAGAATTGGAGCATGTAACACATACAATGGAACCGTTCAGTCAATTCTTCTTCTGAACATCACTTTTGCACTCGCATCAGGTAGCGTTACTGTTGCAAAGTGCAGTGTTTGCGGACGGGTAGTGTTGTCCGCCAACTTGACATCATACATCACCACAATGTGGGCCAACATGGATTTCAGCTCATTTGCAGCAAAGAAGCGTCCCGGGCTGATACGCAGTTAATTATTTTTCATGATCGTTTGGAACTGCAAGGAAGAAAGAGCATACCATGCACGTCGACCATGTCCAAAGGGTAAATACTCCGTCGTCGTCGAAACAAATTGATGCTTCATACTCTTACCATCCTCTTCACGCAACTCTGCAAATCGGAAAGGCTCGAATGCGTGCGCGTTCTTGTAGAACACTTCATCATGGTGTATAGATCGAGCAGCTGCGACGACCATGGTACCTCTTGGTATAAACGTGCCGTCCGAGAACGTGAAGTCTTTCAATGCCTTGCGTGTCAGACTCACTAATTCGTTGGATAATCAGAGTGGCTGACCCATTGAATGAATGCAGAGACACGTACCGCAAGAAATGCCTTCGAGACGTTGGCACTCCTTGAGGAAGCTGTCTACTTTTTGCATCTTGCCCAGTGCAGCCTTCGACCATCCTTCATCCTTAACGATGGTCCCAACCTCCTTTCGAAGAGGCTGGATATATGCAGGATTTGCCGCAAGGTACAAGAGCGCATGCGTGAAGCTCTGTGAGCGGCATCAATCAAGCGAGTTAAGGCTATAAGATAACAGTCGAAGCGTACATGGGAAGACGTCTAACCACAAAATCGAAAGATCTGAACACCACAGGTATGCAATGAGACGACATCGGAACCTACGTGGATGGCCACAAAATTGATAGCCAATATACGAGCGGTCAGGGACTTTACAGTCAACTCGGGACCCTCTGCCTCTTCCATCAACCATGACAGAGAGTCGTTCTGTCAACAAACGATAGTGAGTGCCAATCTCGTCTGCGAATGAGGCTGACCAACAAGCTTGTCGGCCCACTCATCCTCATACTTATTTATGTATTGTCGTCGCCCCGCAATTATTGGACTAAGAAGCTTCCTTGCACACTGGTTGGTTTGATTAACGCTCGTAAACAACCACGCAGCTATCCTGTCACTAAATTGAAAGCTAACCCTCAGAAAGGCGACAGCAAGCAACTTACGGTTTCAGAATGTCCGGAAACAGCCCGATGATGGCTACTCCTTTTGCGACATCAAGGGTATGCTGAATGTTGAGATCTATCCAGTCGGTATCACGGCCTAGGATTAATTGAGGTAAGAACCAAGAAAAAAAGGAAACGATAGAAGGACTCACACAATGGGAGTCCGACAGACAGCCTGCTGGTCATTCTGCAGACTACCTTTTGCATGCTGCTGAGCGCCGGCACACTCTTCCATTCTGGGTGTTCCAGACATTGATAGTGAATAGTGCACATGGATGAGAGCAAGATGCTCACCATTTCCCCTGAGATCCAGCACGTCATCGAAGGCCATGGTGATCTCATTCTTGATTTCTGGACACAAGGTTCCCATATTCCTCAGTCGTGAGCGTAGAATCGGAAGATGATAGGGATTGTGGTGGATTTGAGGTCCCATTGTGTACTTGACCTGAAGTAGCTGTCGGCGCCATTTAGTACGAGTTAATCTCACTGGAACAAAATAGTTATTTACATCATTTGTGGCTGCTGTCAAAGAAAGCGTATCATCGGCTGCTCTCCGTAGTTCTTCCAGATGCCCGCGGGTGCTGATAACGACTACCCAACGGTAGAGCTCTGCAACCTTGAATGGTGACGACTTGTGCTGAACCAGCACGAGTCCGCATATATGAAATGTACGAAGCGCTAGACTTGCCTTCTCATACCCTTCTTGTATAATGTCTTGCGCGTTGGTGAGATATGCTAAGCCTGGCCACCATGAGCTGAGCCAGCCATTTGATCCAACAACTGTTGGTATACAACCAAGCTGGTGAAGCAAAATTGAGGAGAGTAAGGGTTTCCATTGACTGCACTCACCTTGGAAGGCTGGGACAACTTTGCGACGAGGACGAAAGCAGTAACAATGGCCGCGACACTATAGATGACACCTGCCAGTGGGACGCTCGCTGGTAGGTCTAGAAGTGGAGAGGTCATTGGGGGAGGTTAGACTCTGCTGTTACCTAGCATAAATATGTGGCCCATGCCCTCCAAGTCCCGGTGGACGTGACAAGAATGTGAAACTTGCCAGCAGCGAACAAAGCGGCGCAGGGGCTTCGACCCCTATCTGGACACCAGGTGTCCTGTCAGGCGCTGTCACTGGATACGAGTCGATGCCTCGAGCCCTTCGTAAGGGCTCACTCAGGTCCTGATCCCGACATTGGTAGGCGGACCTTGATCTCTCCTCCAGACATACAAGGCAGCGAGATAGCAGTTGTGTGCCAAGTGAATCGTAGTCAAACTTGAATTCTTGGTTCGGGCAGCGAGACTCTTCCAACACAGGGAGGCTCCTGTCATTGGCCGACCAACCTTGTGTTCACCAACTCGAAAAGCTCCACCTTGTCCAATCCTCGCTCGCTCAAGGAAACGTGACGCTTCACTTTTGTCCTCCGGGCCATCTTGACGTCTTTACCCCCACTGGCAGAATTGACGACAATCGTGTGATCGCCTCGCGCACACTTGTCCACCAGGCCTTCCCCAATCCAGGCCCCGATCCGGACCCCGATCCAAGATTCCCCGCCTTGGACCATGTGGCATGTGCCAGACAACTACTACACCCTTTCAACGCACCCAAGTCCCACCACCTTATCTCCCCTGTACCAAACACCGTTTCAAGTACCGAGATGGTCCTCCCAGCTGCGGATTCGTAAGAGTAGGCTAGCCCCGGGATGGATCTACGCCCAAGGCCCCGCGGAATGACGTCGACTCCGACTCCGAGTCTAGGGTCTACCACGGGTGTGACCCACCAGGTGCTGACAGCAGGTACTTGGACACTGCTCGATATGACCATACCCGGGTTACCAGGAGATGGGTACGGGTAAGATACGAGTGACAACGCGCCGAGTAAGTTGCATAAATGAGTGCCTGTAAGGCATATCATAAATCTATACGGGTCAACCATGATTATATCTGTGTTTGTCTTCGATCATCGTAACTTTTCAGGCTTACCTTTCAATGCTGCGACTCAGTCCACCTTCGACAGTTTTGGTTGCATGATCCATAGACAGCAATGGCGCCGCCATGAACCGATGCCATCTGAGCCTTGAACGACTGGGAGGTCATGTTATAATGTAGGTGGTTAACCTGCAGCCCCCCGAGAATGAACGCTCCGCATCGACCAACGAGGCTACGAAAGAGTTACTTGGTTGAGCTGAGGGCGAAAACTGTCCATGAGTGTTGACCCGCGGGTTACCCGGGTATACTGAGGCACTGTTCGTCTGAGTGTATCGCACACGACAGCGGCTCTAAGATCAGGGACGCGGCAGGGGCATGGCTGCCTCGTTTATACCTAGTTTAGAATTGTCCTGCATAGGGTACTGCACCCCAACGGGACGGAAATGTATACAGAAAAAAAGGCAGTGTTCATGGTAGACCTTACCGTCGAGACGTTTGTCCGAAACGTCAAGAGGATGCAGCGGCTCGCGTTTCGAGTTCGTTTCGGGTTCGGATTCTTTTGGGCACGGCTCGGGATCAGAGCGTGCATGTATGGGCAGTGGGTGGAGGTGTCCAAAATTGGATTAGTGTTGGCACAGATGAGGATGCGAGGGAGGGGAAGCCAGAGAATCCAATCGGCCTTGTACGATCCACACATGCCCAAAAAATCAGAATCAGAAGCCAATTGTATTCAGCTCGATAGACGACTTATCGAATACATACAGGAATGCCAGCACAGGAGATAGAGAATCAAACGCACGGGGGAAAAAAAGGACAGGTTTTGGAAATAAAAACCGAAGTCGATACTCTACCACGTACGGTTCCGTAGCCATGTGTACCGCCCTAGTACCTCCTATCTTCATAGCGGCCACCGCGGTCGACGTCGCGTCCACCACCGTATCCTCGGTCGTATTCGCGGTAGCCACGATCATAGTCGCGCGGACGGTCTTCGTAACGCCCACCGCGACCGCCTCGGTATTCATAGTCGCGTGAGTAACGGCTGTCGTATGGTCGGGGATCATAGGGTCGCTCGTCTGCATTGCGGCCTCAGATCGTGTCTCTAAAGCAAACAAATGCGAACATACAGTCGTGGCGTTTTGGCGGCCCATAGTAACGTCCGGGTGTGGGTGTCCGTGCACGCCCACGTCGGGCCTGGCGTTCCAATGATGATCAGCGCCGACAACAAAATGCTTAAACGCCACCACATCACCTTTTCGACCGTGGTGATTTTACCCATGATTTCCGTGGCGTTCAACGCGGTGATGGCAGCGTCTGCTTCCTCGACGGTCTCCATGGTGACAAAACCGAACCCACGAGATTCGCGAGTGTGAGGGTCGTACATGACGGACGCCTTCTTGACCTAGAGGGACAGCTTGTCGTCAGCAGCCCCACCTCCGTCACTGGAGATGCGGACCCAAGAAGCAACGCGAATGAGGGATAAACGTACACGGCCAATCTTGGCAAAGATCTGCTCGAGGTCGCGCGTGTCGACTTTGTGGCTTAGACCCGAGACGTGGAGGTTGTTTCCTGGGTTGAGACCTCCTCCATCGCGACCGCTGAGTGATTGTTTTATATCAAAGTAAAGAAGAAAAGAATACGTTATTTTGAAACGAACAGCAAGAATAAGGGGGGACGTACCCTCGGTCATCGCGTCCCGGGCTCCTGCTTCGGCTGGAGCGGCGGGGAAGCTCGCCACCACGATCACGGCCTGGAGACCGACCGCCGGTGTTCCAGCTGGGTTCGTCGCCGTGGGGTGGGCCACCGTTCATGTTTGCATCTGCTGGGATGCTGATCCCGGAAGGTGCGATATCTTGGGAGTTCCAGGCTGAAGACAAAAAAGACAAAAAGGAGCACCACGGGGGGTTGGCGAACGGGAAGAGAAAAATATCAATGTTGGTTCATTGGCGAGTTTGTTCGGAGAGGAGAGGACGGAAGAGAAATGGATGGGGAGAGAGAGACGTGTGTTGGGTGTATATGCCGAACAGTAGTGGAATGGGAAAAAGGTAGTGTAAGCTAGTGTATGGTATCAGAGACGCCAGCCTTGAGCTGACCAGATTACCAGCAAATAGAGAAAGAGAGATACTGAATTCCCAACGTCGTTTCAAACGGAAGTGCTGAAGCGCGGTGGGAGCCCACTAGTACTGTGTGCTGGTACTACTGAGGCGGGTTGTTGCCGCAGAAAATATCGAATGCAGAAATCGTCGTCGTCGTCGGGGCTGATGCTGAAGACGTACCGTCATCCATTGTTGAGTATTTGCTTGCTGTCGTCGTCGTCGCCGTCGTCGGTGAGCGCAAAGAAATGAAAACAGATCCGTGGGGACTCGACGGAAAGATCCCATACTTGACAAAACAAAGACATACACTCACAAACCTGACTTGTAGGTGTTGTACACGTCCCCACCTACGAATCTTTGATTTTAACGTCGTTGACAGTCAGATTCAATACTTGCAGGATCATGATAATGGGAAGCCAAATGACCATAAGATGAAACGGGGTCCAGAAACCCGGCAACAACCAGGTGCGTCGACTGATCCAAATAGCCAGCCAAAGTCAATGTAGCCACCACTATCTAGTGCGTGCTTTCAGTCTAGAATCATTCACTCGCCTCTCATCTGTTCTGTAGTCGTCGACTCAAAGATGCTATTTTTTATTTGTGTCTTCGTTAAAGCAGATCGGTTCCCGGACTCCATCAGGCCAATCTCTCCCAAGAAAAATTGCGTATGTGGCCGGGCTGCTCTATTTTGTATGCTCGCGTCATTCATGACCTCGAGTTGTTGCTCGTGAGGATTTCGAGGGAAAACTTTCCTCGGAGCATGGGTGGGAAACGCGCAACGAAGTGGTAAGAGTGAGTGAAGACGAATGGTGCTTGGCATCACTCCACCTAAAGGTAATATAGCTCTAACCTGACCAGAGACAAGCCCACTTTGGTTGACATTCCGTCGTACAGTACGATACGGTCGCTCTGTTGTCCCACGGTTGATAACTTCCGAATCTAGTCAACTAGCAGCCCTCGCGGACTCTCCGGGCCAAGAACGCCGAGTCTTGCTCTTAGTATACCACTGCATTCATTCCCTTTCCGCGAAGACTATGGTGATGAGGCATCCTAGGCTAGCTGAGCCAAATGGAGGGCGTGCAGGCTTCGAACGCCGAGATTACCTAAAACGGGTTCTCCAGACCATTCGCGCCCCATGAGGCGTTCGAGCACTTATAAGTTACGGCCAAGGGAGAGCGTAATGTGACGATCACAGTACCCTGCACCGTAACCGATGCCTCCCCTTGGTACACCCCTTGTGGGTTCCCAGTTCACTCTCAACTTATCCGGAATAGCCAGCTTCTTTGGCGGTGAAGAAGCCATTTCTGCCATGGCTGCTGCCCACCTTTATGAAGGCAGACGGTGGCTTGGATGGTATAATTGCCCGGGGTCTTTCTCGTTCGCTGTACGTTTTGCACGGATGGCGACCTCGCGCGTCTGGGATGGATTGTTTTCACCAAGAAGTCCACCCCCTGTCTTGTTGGGGCTAGGGCTCGATGGCAAAACGGGACCCAAGTATATCGCAGCCTTGTCTGGGACTACGGTGCACACGGGGCATCTAGCATATCTCACCATGAAGCGAAGCAAAGAGATGAAGGAGGTGATGGTTCCAGGGAGGTTGACGAATCCGATCGACGTTGCATACCTTGTCATGGGCTCCGTCGACTATAACGCCCCCGTTAAACGACTTCCCCTCACACACGCCCTAAGTGGGCTCATTCCGATGGCGATTAGCGTCGCGACCTGCATCATGTGTGCGCTAGTCTACGACTGGTACAGCTTCTCCATGATCTTGCTTGGGATGGTATCCAGTGGCTTGTCTACTTTCGTCATCGGTAGAGGAAGGCTTATGGTCAAGAAATCCGTACGGAATTCAGTGACGGATCCTCCCCCTGGAATACTACTCGAGGAGGACAGCGTGGTGGTGATTAAAGGCGAAGAAGGGGGTGTCGACGCCCTCACGAGAGCGCGTTTCGAATTGGACATCGACTTGGAGACGAAAGACAGATTTCATCGTGGTCTTCACCAGAGCTATTCCGCCATGAGCGTCATGTGCCTCTTCCTGTTCACCATCCAATTCATCCTCCAGCTTCTTCTCATCCCTCAGGGAACCCTGTTTGGCCAGATCATGTTCGTGTTCTCTCTCAGCGTATCGTGGACGCACAATTACTATCTCTCCTCGCTCGACACGGAGAAAATTCAAGCAGAGCTCCTCTTCCAGACGTTTGGGAGTCCACAGATGTATCGGTTCTGTGTTGGGACGAGGACGACGATGGCGGTCTTGGTGTGTCTCTTGCTTTTTCATGATGTCAGAGACTCCTCTACGCAAGAGGGGCAAGACCGTCGTCTCGGAATCCTGCACGCGTGTCTCCCACACGTCAATGCTACTCGCGGGGTGTGGAAGAAATGGATGGACAAGGTCGTCGAGCAGCTCATGAGCGCTGGCGATGTGTCGTTGTCCCGGTTGACCGTAGACGAGGAGGGAGAGGATGCATTACCTTCAGAGACGGAAAGAGCATTGCTGTTCACGCTGCTTGGGGATGCGCGTGCAGCGTTCGAGTGGTATTTCGATAACTGGACGATGTACTCTACTACTACTGATAGTTGTAAGATGATAAGTCGATAAGCGTACGTATATGGGGTGATCAGGGTCCTAGATATCGAGTCAGGTCCAAACTCGGGGACTAGTATTTTATCCGTTTCGGTGAGATTGGATGTTCTCTACTCGTGCGCTGCTCCGGACTTGCTTTTATCGATCGCCGACCCGTTTCGCGTCCATCCATCACCGCGCACGCGCAATGTCCACCGCTGCATCGCTCGCCGCAGAGATCGCACAACAAACAGCGCTCGTCAACGAGCTCAGACTACAAAACACAGACCCAACCGCCCTCGACGCCGCCAGAAAGAGACTCGGCGAACTCAAGAAAACGTTCGGTGCGATCGGGAAAGCGGAGGCGAGCTCGGGGGCTGTTGGGACGAGCGAGAGCAAAGATGGGAAGAAAAGGGACAGACTGTTGCTCAAGACCGCCAAGGTGAGCTTTGCGTGACGCTTTTCCGGTAGGGGGTGATCGATTCGAGATTGACTTTTTCAATGGAATGCGTCCGTGTCGTTCTCTCTTTCTCTCTTCCTTTTCTAGGGTACGCGGGATTATGGACCCGTCGAGATGTTCTGTCGGGAACACATTGAGCGGATCGTCAAGGACGTGTTCACGTCCTATGGAGGAAGCTGTCTAGACACGCCCGTATTTGAGCGCAAGGACGTGTTGACGGACAAGTATGGCGAGGACTCGAAGCTCATCTTTGATCTCATGGACCAAGGAGGGGAACAGCTGGCGCTGAGGTACGATCACACCGTTCCGCTCGCACGATACGTGGCCATGTCTGGTGCGACTGTACAAGGCAAACTCTGGCAGGTGGGAAAGGTGTATCGGAGGGATAACCCTGTCATGTCCAAGGGACGGATGAGAGAGTTTATGCAAGCGGTGCGTTTACTTTGTACTTTGGTGCACGCTCCAAAATCGGTGAACTGACCTCGTTGCGCAAAGGATTTGGATATCGTCGGTGTGTGGGATCCGATGATTCCTGATGCGGAGATTGTTAGTTTACTTTGCACAATTCTGACACGCTTGGATGTGGGCGAGTTCACGGTCAAGGTGAGATTGTTTAATGTAGTGGTCTCGTATCATGTGTCTGTTGAACACGTTGCGTGAACAGATTAATAACCGTAAAATATTAGATGGGATTTTCGAGACGTGCGGCGTACCACCGGAGAAGATACGTACGATCTCCTCTGCTGTAGACAAACTTGACAAGGTACGCCTCGACTGCATGAACGTGTACTCTTACACCCATTTACTCAACCTGTGAGTTGTTAGCTACCTTGGGCGGATGTTAAGAAGGAAATGACAGATGAGAAAGGGTTGAGCCCCGAAGTCGCGGACAAGATTGGAGAGTATGTCAAACTCAAAGGTTAGCCATTCTCCAAAACCTCTATCTACCTCGGAGTTGAAGGCGATCAACCAAATAGGGGGACCATCTCTACTAGACCACCTCAAAGCTGATGAGACATTGATGTCCAATCCCCGAGCAAAAGATGGTATCCTCGAGATGGAACTCTTGTTCACCCTCCTCGGAGCGTACAAAGTCCTTGATAAAGTGCGTTTAGCATCCCCCCGATCCCACATCATTCTCACACACTGGCAGATTTCTTTCGACATGTCGTTGGCACGCGGTCTCGATTACTATACCGGAATCATATACGAGGCTACCGTGGCAGCCTCAGCACCGCCCGGGTTCACCCCCAACGGCCTTACGTCAACGCCGCCTGAAACATCATCCACGCCCGCACCCGCGGCTTCCAAAAAGAAAACCAAGAAACCAAAAGCCGAAGATGCAGAGGAGGAAGAAGTGGACGAATCCCAAGTGGGCGTCGGCTCCATCGCCGCCGGTGGACGGTATGACAACCTCGTGGGCTCTTTCACGTCTGCAGCAGCAGGGGAGGGAAAGAAGGGTGCCCATTGTCCGTGTATTGGTGTCAGCATCGGGCTGGATCGGATATTCGCGCTCGTATGGCCCAAGTGGGTAGAGAAGGGCATGCGGAGTAAGGCGACGATGGCCTACGTGATCGCTGTGGGCGATGGGCTGCTAGAGGAGCGGATCAAGCTTGTTCAGGAGCTGAGAGAGGCTGGGATCAAGGTAAGGGACGACGTGTGGTGGAATGAACGGGTGACTTTTTCTTTTTCTTAGACGGATTTCCTGGCAAAGCGGAAACCAAAATTACCGGCACAGTTTTCGGCGGCGGAAAAGGACGAGGTGCCGTTTGATATCCTGCTGGGCGGTGACGAGCTGAAACAAGGCTTGGTCGTCGTCAAGGAACAAAAGTGGGAGTTCGTCGACGGGAGGAAAGCCAAGGTGCAGGCGACAGATCAGGGTACGAAGGTCAAGCGGGAGGAGCTAGTCGATTGGATCAAACAGACGTCGACGTACCTCAACTGGTCGAGCGGTAGACTCATCTAGACATCAATGTGGGGGGGGACTTTTTTTTTTTCATAAGACCTGCACTCCTTTATACACAACATACCATCAGAGAATTTCCGTCTTCGATCATGTCCACCGCCTGCTCTGTGGTCTCTCTCGTGACAATTTCAATATGTAAGTGAAGGTTACAATTGGTGCTATGCGTTACACCACTTTGTCAGTTATATGATAATTTACCCAACTCTGTCGCAAGTTCACTGCCAGTCGTCAACGGCGCTGAGCTTCGCATACCTCTTTCGAAGACTAAACTGAATGTTCCCACTAGCATCCCTCGAGATCTGAGGCGCAACACTCGCCTGCTCATCAGGATCAAACAAATTCCGTGCATCCGTCTCCAGCGCCCGTCTCCACTCCTCCGAATCCTTGCCTCCCAGCTCCCCCGCGTCTCTCCACTCCAATTGCGAATTGGGACTCTCGTTCACGTTGGAGAACCATTCTGCGACAGCTGCGAGCGGATCCGTCAGTCTGAGCTGAACCATTTCCAACATGCTGTACGCCTTCTCTTTCCCCTCCAAGTACACGACAACCGAATCGGAAGCAAAGAAGCACGTCCATGCGACGACAGCTAGCGCAACTATGGCGTACGTGTAGAGGAGCGCGAGGAGCGTGGCCACTGGCGCGATCGGGTAGCGCGAGGCGATTCCGGAAGTCGATTTCACGGAAGAATTGGCAGGTATCCCCTCGAGGATCCCGGTGTTCAGTGCGAGAGACCGCAGCATGAGTTGCGTCCGCCCAGAATTGCTGACTGAGGGAGGTTTTTGTGAGCCCTCTACGGCGATGATGCACCGTTGAAGAGATAATTGTCCTTGTGTATGGGAGATATCGCGGGACGAGATAGAAGATACCAGAGCATGGCGGTATGCAAAGCGATGCAAAACAGGAAAACAATCAGAGCGGGAACAAGAGTCCATAGGCCGAACCGTCTGCGAGGACCAACCTCCGCACGAAGTTTTTGAGAGGGGTATTCGAATGTGCCTCACCTTCACCATCCATGACCGACTCGGATTGAGGGGTGGAGTTTAGGATTTGAACACGAATGTACTACTACTAAGTAGTCAGCTGTATGAGTGCCACTGCACAGCCTCTATGTACGTGACATGATGCTACATGCCATCATTCGGGGAACGCGACTACGAGTTACGCGAAGAGAACAAAGCAAACATGGCTTGAAAGTTTTCTCACATCATGATGGCCCCGTTTGATCCCACCCAATTTTGATTCAACCAACATCTTCAGGCATTGCACAAACCCGAAGTGATGTATCATTAGCAATGATCCTGGGAACCTGTAAGTAGCAGTGATCATATCCTGGAAGCAGCAAATACCGCTTTTCATTGCTTCAGCGATTCAGATCTGACATGACTCGTGTTCCCAACGGTGACTCCGTATTCCAGCTCGTTCGCGGTTGCTAGACCGTGCGTACTACGAACGCATTCCCCTTTTCTCTTCTTTTAATGCATCATTTTCGTCCTCGACTGAATTTAGCAAAACGCCATATGCCTGCTCGCGGCGTCGACCAACGGGACAATCCAAGATGGCTGGGGGGGACTTTGCTTGGGTAGCGGGGTGCTGCCCTGTGACAACATCAAGGTATTTAAAAGAAGACCGGCGAGCAAGACATACGGGACGGGGGAGAAACTGGGCTTGCGAAGGCCGTCAGACCTTGGTGTCGTCAGTAAAACGCATCTAGATGTGTTCAACTTCAGCCCCGATCCTGTATTCAGACGTCACCGATGACCCCGTCTCAGTCCCAAACCCGACCCTGCTGCTAGGGATGGTGAGCACATCGAGGACGCTAAGGTCGTGTACGATGAGGAGGTGCTTACGCATGGTGTGAGTTATTTCCACGAGGCTTTGTCAATGAGGGCTGGCGTTCAATCGATCGCTTCTCCATGATAGAAGAGGGCGATGTTTCATAGCTCAGAAAAGCAATTCGAGGATTTGATAGGCGCGATTACAATTACAAACTTCGGGCGGTTCATCAGACTCGGGCGGAATGGAATGCGACAGTGTGGCCCTGCTCAAGGCTTTGCCAATGGTGGGCGATGAGGCAGAGGTGTGATGGACGAACACGCGGGAGGTACGGGAGGGGGGGGGGGATGAGGCAGCATGTTTTGCAGTGTTTCGAGTTATGTTTAATAATGGTGTGTTGATCGGACTCGAGGGTTTATTT
>JBBPRF010000481.1:0-22605 GCA_038092875.1 Lanmaoa pseudosensibilis | reverse complement strand
TCTGACACGGTCAGCGCGCTGGGATATTCTGCACAGATGTTGGCCGCGGTATCGTAGCACTGAGAGCTCGCATCGGTCAAGTACACTCGGGTATTTGGTACAATCGGGACAACGAACCTGGTTCAAATAGATTGGGTTGTCAACGTTGTCGACGTAAAAGTCTTCAAAGGTGACATTCTGGGAGCAAAGCGATAGGCACGCAATACAGAGAGACAGTGAGGATACTTTACCCGGACATATCCAGTGCCTCCACCAGAGGTCGAGTTCAGATACGGTGAGCCACCAAAGATTTTAATGCGAGCTCCGTTCTGAGCATTGTTCATGGAAATATTCTTTACGTAGATGTTGGCGACGATATCGGTTTCGCCAGCATACTAGAACGATGAGTCAATTACCAGCATCGAGAGCGGCCGAGGACCCGTGAAATGTACCTGGCCGAGACTACCAACGGAGATACCATGAGAGCCGTTGCAGTAGAGGTTTTCGACTAGCGTGTTGGTCGTGTTGGGTTTGAAGGAGACACAATCGTCGTCGTTGTGAATGGTCGAGTCTTGAATGGTGACGTACGAGGAACGGTAAATGTCCCAGCCATCTAATGGGGAGATGAGCAGCGGAGTAAGAAGATTTGATAAGAAGGAATACCAGAGTTCGCTGCGGGATTTGAAGAATAAGAGGTGGAAGAAATGTTAATTCTACGGTATGTCACATTGGTGGATTGATAGACAAAGTTGTTCTATGGTTGGCGTGAGAGTTTGGTGGAGAGGGTGGAAGAAAGTGACGTACCCAGAAGGGGGAACCGATTTCTGTGAGATCTTCGATGAGAACATTCGAGGCGTTGCCCACGGTGAGGGGGACTGGACGCGCAAAGGCTGTGGAAGAACCACCGGCGGTTCCCACAGTCTGCTGAATTGTAAGACGGTCGATCGGGATGGGAAGGCAAGGTGGTGACCTTGTTGGGATAGTCCCACCAAACTTGACCATTGGCATCGAGGGTACCTCCGCCGTAGAGGTGGAGATTGTGTCCGGAAAGGAACCAAAACGTGGTGCTAAGACGCGTGAGGCCTGGGCAAGAATGGGTGCAAACTACATACGCGTTCTGGAACTCCATATAGTAGGAATTGGGGGACCAATACGCGATATTCGGGGTGTATTGGACTGGGAGATGTTGACTGAATGTATTCAGGGTGAGCGGGAATTATGTGGATCAAACTCACCCAGACCGCTGAGCTCGATGTTGACGTTCTGGAGACCGGTGATTACGAGGACGGTGTTGACGACATAGTACTGGTCGAGAACGATTTTGGAAGCCGATTTGCAAGCGTCGAACGCGTAAAGGATGTTTGGGCCGTCGTCTTGTCCGCCTCCGATAGGGGTCACGGTGCAGGTATTACCGTCGACCTTGACGTGGGGGTTGGACGACGGGGAGGCGGCGATGGGGACGAGGAGGAGGGCGAGGAGGGAAAGGAATTGCATGGGTAAGTAAGGATAATGACAGGTTTGTGTACATGTTTTTTTTTATAAGTGTTTCGGGTTGTACGGTGTGACCGGGAGAGGGTGAGCCGACGGTCCGGAGTGGGAGGGAGAGAGGGAGAGAGAAGGGGATGTAAAAAAGACAGGGGCTCGATCTCCGCATAGATCGATAACCCCGACTGACGCCACCACCCAAGCCCGATGTAACTAAAAGTCGAGTCAACGCCCAACCGCTCGTTTCCTTTTCCCTTTCTTCTTCACATCCATGACTCCTCCCATATTCACCTCCCCTCCCGCCGTAAAGGCAGTAGTCACCCTCGTCCTCATCGAAAACTCGCAGGGCATGCTCTCCACCTGGAATGACCTCCGCCAACACTACCTCCCCACCCTCCTCGGTACAATGCGCATGGCAAACCCAGTCGTCCCAGTCCGTCACAATCCCCCTCTAGCTGCCCACTTCTCTCCTTAATCTCTCCTGCAGATACCCGTCCTCTGGCTCACAACCGCACCCGTCGGCGACGATTCCGCCTCCCTCCATTCGGCCCCACCCAGGCAGTACAATCAGCTCCCAGAGTTGAAGTTCAGCTTCAGTCCAGAAAACAAAATAACCTCTCGGATCATCAACAGAGCCACAGAGGTCAGACTCATCCTCTTCTTACGTACCCGTCCTCAACTCTTCCCATTCGCCCAGCTCATGCTCGAGGCGGCCACCCAATTTCATGGCGGTCCTGTCAGCTTCCACCTCTTCGTCGTCGCTGCCTCTTCGCCCACACCAGGCACATGGGGCGTCTCAATAACGATGCCAACTCAGATAGGCCAATCAGAGTGGCGTCTGCTTGGCCAACGGATGGCCCAGGTACCGTGACGCGATACCCAACCGACACGTGCAATTGATCCTTCCGTTCAGCTCGGGATACACTGCCACATGATCCTCCCCGCTTCACAAGACATGACAGCCATGAATGAATTGTTCACGACCAACGTATGCCATCTTCCCCGTCTCCCGTCCTTGCCTACTGATGCCCCTCAAGCTCGAATTCCAAGGCCACACCCAAGTCTCACCTTGGTTCCCGACAAGTCCAGACTATACCTTTCTTCTCTCTGGAAATCCTTCCGGTACGTCCCTAGTCTGCACGTACCAACCTATTCAGGTTCACTTTTTCCAGCCCTAGATCCGCCCGCCATCGAACCCGTCGAGCAGGTGCCAGAACTCTCTCTCCTGCACTCCTGCCGTGCTGATCCCCCGCAGCAACCGCCTTTTGGCTCAGTAGCTCGCCCGCCTGTCCTTCGACATCAATCGTTCCCGCAGGATGTCCAGTCTGCCGCACCACCCGTACAAAACAATTCGATGCCCAGCTTAGTGAGTTCGCTCCAAAAGGTGCACGGTCTCAGTCGCAAGAAGCTCTATGGTACGCAACCCCCTAGACAACCCTTTGTCCGCGAAGAACCCGTCCGCACCAAATATAAGAGTACACCGACACCCTTGTCCATTCCGGTAGGTTCCCAACCGTTCCCCATATCTGAAGATGGACGCCCCGTCGGCAAGGCCAAAGTAGAACGCGGTCGACGTGCGGACAGACCGCCACACATTGGCGACGTGTCCAATTCGAGTTCACCCGGCAGAAGGAGCCCATGGAATCGCGTCTCATCGGACGTTGGCTCTTCGCCATCGTCCCCGACTACGTCAATGTCTTCCCATCATACCACTTCTCCAACCATTCCGATATATCCTGACCTTGCAAGTTACCCAACGAGTCCTCCAACAACCTCGGCGAGTTTCTCCCCTGGCATAGTGTCATCGGCGCCCATATCCGAAACGAGCTTCTCTACTTCCCTTCATGATCCGCCCGCGGGATACTTTTCAACGTCGCCTTCCCCCACGGCTATACCCGTTCCCTCACAAGGACCCCCTTGGGCCACCATGTCCAAGCCCGCTCCCAATTCCGTCACAATGGCAAAGTCGGCAGGGACGCCGTCCGCTGTGAGACGCCATTCCCAAGAACTGCCGCATGGCTCACATATGCAGAGCCTCAGCGCCATGTCCAGCAAATACAGGCTCGACACCGTCTCCACCGAACCCCGCCCCAGCCCTAAGAATACGCAAAAAGTCAAGGATGCAGGGGACGTCCCATTTATCTTTTCGCCCGAACTTGAGGCGGCCACGGCGGCCAAACTGAAAGCTGCCCTGCGATCCACATCGCCCACGTCGTCGTCCACTGCGACCATGAACCAATTTTCTCCGTTTACGTCAGGAAACAATCCGAATTACGCCGCTATGGAAGAAGCATGTACGTCGGATCCATTTACTTTATTTTATTTATTTTTGGTTTGATAACCCGATGGATCTTTTTAACTCAATTCGCGGTGACGATACGGCCCCTCAAATAGATGCCTCGTCGCAACCGCCACCGTCACAGCCACTGCTCGGTTACAATGCCGTCCAAGACGCGTGTCCGACGATCGCCCTCGCGGCGTTGGCAAACGGACACATCCATATCGATGGCGGCGATGGGGAGCCCCATACCCGCTTCCTTGGAAGCACGTCGTCGAGTTCGTTGCAAGGCTGGGCCGGTTAACACGGGTCGAAAACGCAATCGCTCGTCGTACGCCTGTGGCGGGGTGTTACAGGCGACGGAGTCGTCCGGCCGCATAGGCACCAAAAGCGGCATCCCCCATTCATACCTTTTTTCTTTTCTTTCCAGTTCAATCGTCCGTTGCATCCGCGACCATGACAACAAGGCGATCCGACCGTCAGGTAACAGGTGCCGTTTGATTGACGCCTTTTTTTCCCTCATTTTTGCCGTCGTCGGGTGTGCTCCACGTGTTGTAGGATTCTGTGCGGTTACGAAAATGTGGGGACTTTGTAGACAATTTTATGCCCTTGTTTGATACCTTTTTTTGTGCATAGACGATTTTTTCTCTTTTTTGTTTGTTTGTTTGTTTGTTTGTTTGTTTGTTTTGGTGTTACTGTAGGGTATTACGCAGCTGCCCAAAGTGTATCACATAAAACGCAAAACTGTTCCTCCATTCTTTTTTCTTCATCGGATGCTTTTTTTAAGGTTCCGAGTAACCGTTTTAGCTACGATCAACCAGTGATCAGATGTGACAGCTGGACTGCAAGAAAAACGTTGAACCGTTTTTTTGTTCGCTGTCGCCGCGTTAGCTATAGAATTCCTTTGTTTATTATATTACCTCGGGACAAATAGAAGTAGAGTCCTCTAGACCTTGTTAAAAAAACTCACACAACCAGGAATTCCAATACCGGGTGGTACTTCTTACCATAGGCTTTTTCATCCAAGCTATAAAACTTGGTCCCGTCCCATTTAAAAAAGATGCAAGGTTTGCCGGTGTGCCGGTTCACAAAGACCATGTTTAGCCTCCAATATTCAATTTTCAAAGGTTCCGATTTATTTATAATTCTTGGATTAAAAGCCCACCCATTCAATTCTTGATCTTTTATCAGTTGTTGTGCCACAAAAAGTAATTCTACTTTTGTTCAATATAATATAATATACACAGATTGTCTTTGTTTTTCTTCCGGAGATTTGTTGCTGCCGTCAACACGCGCCGAGTATGAATCCGCTTCTCCCGTCCTGCATTTCCTTGTTCAGCCTCAGGTCCATTCGGTACTACAAAACCTGATGAAGGCCTCGGTCGGCATCGAAAAATATAATAGTCCCGTCGCCGAGGTCGCGTGGAACCCGTTCTTATCAAGTCCCACACAGAGTAATCGTCTTGTCTCGTTTCGACGACTCGGATTTATTAGCATTATCTTCTTCTCTTTCGGATGCATTTTGTAGTTGCCGTCAACTTGTAATATATATTGTATTATATTCATATTTCAATGCCCGGGACTTTGCTTCTTTTTCTACGTTCCGTGTTTTCCTTATTTAGTTCATTGGGTCCACTAGGCTGGTGGGCGTTGGTCACCTCACCGATCGAAAAAATCTAGTTCCAAGGTCGTCAACGCACATCCCCCGTTTTTGGGCTGACTTCTCCGTCCCAGCAGTCCTGCCAGTTGGACTGAAGAGACCACATATTGAACTTTGAACTCCATGATGGATGTTGTTAGTGATTCTTCAATTGTATTGTGGGGCTTTTCGGAAGATAGGAATTCTCGGTGTGTTTATAGATAACTCCAGGCAGTTTGATTTGATGGGTGTGGAGACCAGACTCTAACACGTTCCAAAGCTACGCACGGCGAGAGAAAGGGTCGACGGTTTGCAGCCCAGTCATCGTCGTTTATTTTTTCTCCGAAGATCGGACAGGGCCCTGTCGATCAGTCCCCACCTTTCCCACTCCCCACCCCCTCCATGTTACAGAATACATTGGTCCTGAAACGTGTCACAGATGGGTTGATACACGACGACATATACGACAGCAATACAAACGACGTCGTAGAGGTGGGCGGATCATCGAATTACGCGATAAACGATTACTGGGATTGTTCCGCATATACCTATACACGCGTGTGGGGATCAGTCACACGACACACCAAAACGAGATCAAAAGCGGATCAGACCCGGCGGAAACGCGGGGAAATCAAACGAGGCAGGACGCGAAAACAGACCGAGAAGACCCACCTTGATCGTCTTGTCAGCCCCACCCGTGATCAATCTCGTCCCCGTCATGTCAAACGTCGAGCAAAACACGCCAGCCTCGGCTTCGAGTGAGCCTGGTTGGGGGAGGTCTTCCATATTTTGGAACGGCGTGCCGGTGTTGTAGTCCCAGAACGTGAGGGTACCGTTGTCTCCTGGATTCGTGAATCAGTGTTCCCGTGTTCCCCAACGAGTCCACGCGCTGGCGCGCAAGAGATCTGGTGATGTGTGTATGACGTACCTCCAGAAAAAAAGACACCCTCGGTGTTCACAGACAACGTGTTGATGATCGCATTGTGACCCGGGAAATTAAACACAAACGTGCCCTCGGGACATTTCCACTTCTTGATATTGTTCCCGCCAGCGGAGCCAGATGCGAACGAGTATTCGGTCGGGTGGACGGCAAGGGCACGGACGGATTTTTTGTGGTGGGTGAGTGTGACCATGGTTTTTCCGGCAGCGAGATCCCATAGACTGCGGGAGTGGGATGGGAGGGTGAGCGGTGGGTGAGCAGAGAGGTAGTAAAAGGAATGAGAGGGAGACGAACCGGACCGTCGAGTCCATAGAACCGGTAATCACTTGTGGATCGGATTCTTGACATTTCACGTCGGCGACGGTGGCAGAGTGGCCAGAGAGCACGTGTATTTGTGCTTTGGTGCGCATGTCCCACACGCGGGCAGAGGCGTCTCTGCCAGAGGTGACGAGCACGTCGAGAGTGGGGTGTAGGCTGAGCGCGTATACGCCCGAGAGGTGACCGTGGTAATGCCGTATCACTTTGTTGACTTCGAGGTCCCAGCATTTGACCATCTACCGCGCGTGAGAGACGAGTGCATAATGTCGTCACGGACGCACCTTGTCTTCACCACACGAAAACAGATACGGATGTCTTGGAGATACAGCCAATCCACGGACAGTAGAGATATGGCCCGTCAAGGACAACTTGAGCGCCCCCGACGCCAAATCCCAAATTTTGATGACCCGGTCCCCCGCACCGGTCGCAAACCACGTATTTCCGGGCTCGACCGCGACACTGCGGACCCAGCCCAAATGGCCCGAGATGACACGGACGAGTTTCCATGGGGGGTGGTAAGTCGGTTTGACGGTGCGAGTCGTCTTGTGGAGGGTGAGTGCTTCGGAGAGTTTGGACGAGGTGGCGAAGGTGGAAGGTTGTGCTTTGGGGGTGTTATCGATGGTAGCGATCATGCGTGAGGTGTCGCTGGATGCTGGGTGGGGTGGTTAGTGTCGATACAAGGTTGACAGGGAGGGTAACGTACGACCGGCGGTGATCATTTTTTGGGAGGTTACGGGTGCTTTGGGGCGGGCGGGTCCGACGCCGCCTTGTTGAGCGAGGAGGGCCGAAGGGAGCTCACGGTAGTGTTTATATTCGTCGGCCATTTTGACGGAAAGGCGTAAGCGGGCGCTGTAGGGTGTGAGTATGGGATAGGACGAGGGAACAATACGGACCTCTTCTCGTCGTCTTTGATAGAGTCATCTGGACATGAAGCAAAGATGTCGCGGGTCCGTCTAGCGCTTTGTCTGAGGAGGGGGTCGAGCGGTCCGAGTATGGAGGCCATCGAGGTCCTTTGCTCAAAAGTACATGTCCATTTTTGGAAATGGGTGTTGAGTGGATTTGTCATTGTTTGGCGATAAGGAGATGGAACGATGGGCGTGTTGTTGCTTGTTCTCCACGACCTGCGCGTTTGTTGGACTCGTGAGGAACAAGGGGAGAGCAGTATAGTCGGTAGCATCGTAGAACTACATTCACCATGTCAGACGCAGCTGAGCTCAAAAAACATGTGAAGCAGCTCCAGAATGCGAGCACAAATGAGGTATGTCTGTCAAGTGTTTGCATTTTCCGCTTGGACTGACTCGTGCCACTTAGGATCGTTTGGCTATCCTAAGGATTCTCAAGAAAGACTTTCAGGTCAACGAAGCTTTGCTAAGGGTAGGTATTGCCCTTCCTGTGTCCAGCGTGAATGTGTGTCCATTGTTCTGCGACGTCCGTAGGAAAGCAAGGCCGGTCTCGCCGTAGGCAAGCTCCGTGCCCACGATTCAAAGGAGGTCTCCGACCTCGCCAAGGAGATCGTCAAAAAGTGGAAAAACGAGGTCGACAAGGCTAAATCTGCCTCAAAGGTCCCCGCCAACGGCAAGCCACCAGGTACGTTTCTCCCCCTAAGATCGTTTGGGTAGTCGTCTGACACACGTCCAAGTTCGCAAGCAGTCCACGTCGGTGACTCCTGCTGACACACCCACACCCAATGGCAAATCCCAAGTCCGCAATGTCAAAGTGGACGGCGTCAAGATTTCGGTCTCGGGCGATAACACCCGGGACCGATGTGCGGAACTTATCTATGATGGTCTCGCCTGTGATTCGGGTGCTCGTGAGTCCCCTATGCCTCCACACGCCTCGTTCAGTCTGACTCGCTCCGTTTCTCAGCTAGCGATATGATCATTAACCGTGCGACCGCGGTCGAAAAGGCAGTGTTCGCCCAGTTCGGCGGCACCACACCGGAATACAAGGGCAAGATTCGATCCTTGTTTGTCAACCTCAAGGATAAGGCGAATCCCAGCTTGCGTGAAAGTGTCGTCAGCGGCGAGCTGTCTCCCGAAAAATTCAGTAGAATGTCAAACGAGGTACCGTGTCACTCCTTTTCGGATGTCTCCTGTTCCAGACTCATGGCGGACTAGGAAATGATGACCGAGGAACGGCGCGCTGCAGACCAGAAAATTAAAGAAGAGAACTTGTTCAAGTCTCTTGGCGCCGGGGAACAAGAAGCGGAGACGGAAGGCTTCCAGTGCGGAAGATGCAAGCAGGTGAGCAGTTCTTTTAAATGCATGACGCCGCCATTAACACCCCTCAAGCGCAAGTGCCGTTACCGTCAAGCACAGACACGAAGCGCTGACGAACCGATGACTACCTTTGTCACGTACGTCTACCTCGCTCGGCGTAAAGATCCTCACTGATTTCTCGTGCAGATGTGTCAACTGCGGAAACAGGTCAGTAATCCGTATTTCTCTTCTCGTCCGGCGAGTCAATGGTTTTATTCAGGTGGAAATTTTCTTGATTTGATCTTCCTCGTGTACATTGCCCCTCTTTCATCGTTTGAGAATTTTAGTCCCCTGCCTATGCCAGAGTTTAATCGTGTATACCCCCTCCACTCTTTGCATTGGGGCTTACATAATGTAGCGACCCATTTGTTGCACGCGTTTGTGTACGCGTTCAACACGTGCGTTCATCGTCGTCCTCGTTCGTTGTGTTCCGTCTCTTTTTGTCATTTCTACCATGTCACAAGATCACGACGGAGAGGATGTTAAACCGAAGCTGAACCTGATCGTCAACTACGAGGGTCAACGTGGGTCCCGCTTGACCTCGGCGCTCCCTCTGCTCACCACGAACACAACACAGATATCACCGTAAAAGTAAAGCCAAATATGCCCTTTAGAAAAGTATTCGAGGCGGCAGAGGTGCGCGAGGTCGTCGTCGCATGCCGGGTTATCTCATCTTGACCCATGCACGTTGCAGAAACGCTTCGGGAAAGAACCAGGCAAGTCCCGTCCCCCATGCTTACAGCACGCGTTGATTTCGACATTCCTGGACAGGGACATTCCGATTTGTCTACGATGGGAACAGACTGAGACCGGAAGGCACGCCTGCAGAGGTGCGGCTTCGTTCGTTGGGTCTTCCTACCCGTGTAAGCTGATCGTGTGACGCCACGACGGTGTGAACAGTCGGAAATGGAGGAGAATGACGTGATCGACGCTGTTCTCCAGCAGGTGCGTGAAACGGTGTTGGTCGTACGTGATGCCTCTTTTGCGGAAAATTTTTTTGTAGGTCGGCGGCGGCGGAGAGGTGCGTGTGCAATAGTGTGCTTGCAGTGCGGAGAAATGGGTGGGACAGCTGGGGTTCATTCATCTTGTTGTGTGTGTGTATTGTATCCCCAGCGGATTTGTTGTGTAAAGGGGGTTCGTTCGTCTTGTTGTGTGTGGCAGACAGGGATGTATATCATACATATCGACAGGGGTAGTTGCTAAAAGTGATGTACGTGGGATTACCTTGACTTGAGCTTGAACAGCTGCGATGATGTTGAGCACACACACCCGTCGACTGCTCGGATGGCTCAGTTATGCATTCGCGAGGTATTTCCTTTCTCTTTCTTTCAGAACTCTCCGCAAACGACGTTCACAGTGAAGTGTTTGTGGTGGTTTCCCTCACACTCTTCCTGCCCATATGCTTAGAGCAGTTCGCAAGAGACAACGGCTTCTTGGAGCCAGATCACACTACATCATGTTTATCTGCCGCAGGCAACGACACTGCGTCCTCTGGAGGACGCTGTTCCGTCAAGATTGGCTGGCTTTGGATAGACACCGCGAGCTTTAGGTCCGTCACCCTCAGTCCGTTCCGTGTCACCTCTAACACCACATGCAGCCTTTACGTGTACTCGATATCCGTCGCTCTACAAGCACTGACCGTCATATCCATGGGTAGCATCGCAGACCGCTGTAAGTCGATAGAGAGCACTCTGTCGTGCAACCGTTGAGAACAACCTCCCCAGCAACGAGCCGGAAGCCATTACTCCTCGCGTTCGCACTCATGGGTGCTTCCGCTGCCGTGCTCTTTCTCTTCCTGTCGTCGTCTTCTCCCCTCTGGCTTCTCTCCGCAGTCTTTGCGGTATGCGCCAACGTCGGCTTCGGCGCCTCCGTCGTGGCCATGAACGCATACCTCCCCTCGCTCGCGCGCGAGTCCTTCGAGGTGATCGAAGCTCAAAAGGAGCTCGACAAGATATCCGGGTCTCCCGAAGTCCCCGTGACCACGTCCATCGATCTCGACAGCGACCACACCTTCTCCACAGACCCCGAATCCGTCTCCGCGCCCCTTCTCGGCATCGCGAGCACCACCGCGCCGGATCACCAGAGCCCGGCGCAGAAGGCATACGTCGCTGCGCTCTCGCGCGCCACGGCACGCATTTCGTCGCAGGGTATCGCGTCGGGATACGGTGCGGGCATCCTCCTGCTCCTCCTCGCCCTCGTTCCCGTGATACAGTTGCATGGCTCCACGTTCTCGCTTCGCCTTGCGATCGGGCTGAGTGGACTATGGTGGATGTTGTTCTCGATACCTGCCGCGGTTTGGCTGCCCGGTGCATCGTTCTATGCGTTTGGAAGGGAAGACAAGTGGACTGTCGGGTCCGAGGTGGCCGCTGCGTGGAAGCGGCTTGGGGTGATGCTCCGTTGGTCGCAGGTAAAGCGTCTACAACATACGTTTAGATACCTCGGGGCATGGTTTCTCCTTTCAGATGGTGCGTCTCACAGGCTTTCTGTGTCCCTTTTCATTTCATTTTCATCCTCATTCACCCTGACTCCGTCCGTCCGTCGTCCACGTCTTCCACGTGGTAGGTTTCACGACGATTACCTCCACGGCGATCCTGTTTGGCAAAACGACACTCCACATGGAACCTTCCTCGCTCGTGCTTATTGGCGCCATCACGCCTGCCTCTGGGATCGTCGGTTCACTCGTCTTCCCTGCCCTCCAACGGAGATATGGCTGGTCTAACCTCTACGTCCTCGTCCTCCTCGTCTTGATCGTCTCCTGCATCCCCGCCTATGGGTGCCTCGGTTTCTTGCCGTTTGTAAGACGGATGCAGGTTGGGGGGTTGACGACGCTGGGAGAGATGTTTGGGCTTGCGGTGTATTTCGGTAAGTTTTGGCATGCGCGTGTGTGGGGAGGGGGGAGAAGACGAGATTGGATGGGTGCTAGTGCTGACGTCTTTGGCTGGACAGGTTTCGCGTACGGGGCTTTCCAGAGCTACGCGAGGGCGTCTTATGCAGAGCTCATTCCGCCGGGGGAAGAAGCGCGGTGGTACGTTTCTTTTTCGCTAGGGACCGTTTTTTGGGGGGGTACGTCGCTGATGCCGACTGCAGGTACGGCTTGTTCTCCATCACAGACAAGGTACGTCGCTCGGTGACGCTTATGTCTTCGCAAAAGCTAAAACGTGGTTTGTCCATCCAAAACGAATTTTTACAAAAATGACAGTCGAGCTCGTTCGTCGGTCCGCTGATCGTAGGCCTGATCGCCGATAGCACGGGCAACATCCGATACGCGTTTTTCTTCCTCGTCGTCATGGTCTGGCTCGCCGTACCCGTGCTGTTGAGCGTCGACGTCGAACGAGGTCGGGTCGACGCCCAAACGTACTCTGTCGAGCGCGTCGAGCGAGAAGAATCGGAATCGGAACCACAACATGTCGAGCAATGAATTGAATATATATTAATGATGGACGGGGGATCCGCGACGGCGGAGCGTGTATATCGGGACCATAACTACCAGATCTTGATGCTATGCAGGGACAATTTGACGCTCGCGCATCGCGGGCTCCACGCGCGCCAAAAAACGGGGATAAGAATCGGGATGGTTTCATTAGGACAAGGGTGGGTATGATATAGTGACCGAGCGTCTGTCTTTATGGCCCCTTCTTTTCCCTCGCTTCGCCCTTGAAGCTCTCCAGCGCTTTGGGTCGCTCCACGAGGGTTACCAGGGTAGGATGTGAATGAAGGTACGCCGAGTACCACCGATCGACGTGTCGGTCCGTAGCCCTTTTTAAAACCAGCGAAACGGTCGGGCGCGCGCGGGGACGCAAAGCCAGTTCAACCCAGACGGTCAACGAAACCTTGGCTTGCAACGTGATGATGAGCGGCCCCCCCCGTCCAAGTCAGAAAACGGCTCATGTCCTTGCATCTCACCAGGCACAACGCGGCCGATTCCTTGTTGAAGCTCGCATTGCAAAGAATCAGTTTGTGCTTTCCCCATTCCAATCCACGCGAGACACACGACATTGGGGTGCGATGGTACAGTAACCGATGACGACGTCGGAAATCATCTATTCCCCTAAAAACCTCGTTTGAGCAGAAACGTTTTCACACTCAAGGCCAAAAGAATTGCTCGATAACATACGAGCGATTGGTTGAGTGGAGTGAGATTGAGGTCCGAATTCTGCATTCGGTTGAGGAAGAGACAGTTTGGACTCGAAGAGGGGTCCATGGTCCAACACTGAGTAAGGACGATGGAAGAAGAAAAAAACGACGTGAATTGACGAAAAGTCATACAAGCAAGCTAACAAAGACAGTTGAGAGGTAAGAAAGGACCCAAGTCTACCAAGAACAAAAAAGGGGCACCTGGTGAGACAGTGAGAGAGAACTGAAAAACAGGAAAAGGGAGAGACTCTCGCAACGACTTGCCAGTCGGAGTGGGTCATCATTGGAGTGACTGGAGCAATGGCGGGCTGGCGAAGGCGAGGTGCACAAGGACAGCGATTTCGACCGAACTACTTTGTATAAACAAGTTCTAATTCGACTTCAGCGCCAGGAAGACTAGTGATGATACACAAAATAGAGGTCTACACGCTATAGATAGTGCGTAAAGCTCTATTTGATTACAAATTCCGAGAAAAACAACCGCGAAACAGAGACACTGAAGAACAGAAAACCCAGGGCGAAAACGAGATGCGAGGGCTATTATATAATTGGAGGGAGGGATCTTTTTTTGGTTTTGTTTTTTCTTTGTTTTTTGTTCTTTTTTGTTACACATTGCAAAGCGTGAGCGATGAAGAAATGAGACATACTACCAAAGGGAGGCTCATGCATAGGACGATCGTGAAAAATAAGAGCCTTAAGAACTGTCGGGTACATGCGTATGTAACGCTAAAGCTTGTTCCAACATAAAGGGAATCTACACGTAGACCCAAGAGACTTTGAAGGTGTTAGCAGAGAATGGGATGAAGAGAGGGCTGATGAATGGACTGACTAGGTATTTTGCCCGCGCTGAGTGGAGAAATCGCCTGGAATGCACCAACAGAGAGGTCGATTGAATTTTCATTGTCGCAGGTAGGGCAGTCATCAGCAATCGTGACGGTGACTTTCTGACCGCTGTTCACGTTGGTGATCTGGACTTGCTTTCCGCAAAGGGGGGAGGCAGGGCCAGAGGTGCCGAAACGTCTTTGATCTGTGGGAGAGAGTGAGAGATGAAGAAATCGAGACATTGAACGGACATGCCCATTGCACAGATGAGGGCGCTGTCTGGGTTCACTTTACCACAGGCCCCGGGTTTCCCATTCTGGTAAAAGTAGGTCGCGCTACGGGGAACATTGTGACTAAGAATAAAAGAGGAGGGATGGTCTTACAATCCACCAGTGAAGGGACCGTTTGACGATGCGTCGGAGACGTTTTTCAGCGCAGCGGAGGCTGCACGAGGGAGTGCATAGGAAGGGACAGCGAGGACAGCAAAGAAAGCGACAATCAGATACGAATACATGGCGACTCGGAACTCTGAGGAAAGAAAGACAGACCTCACCTGCTGTTTTATACTGTCGCCCGGACATGGACGCGCTGCAGAATACATCAGAGAGCACGGCCCAACAACGGCCTCCTTGTAAATATCCTATCTACCGGAATAAGAATGTTAAAGATGAAGTCATTCCACGGGATCCTTCTGGGATTAATAGATGGTGTTGCTTCTGGACGAAGATGGTAAAGTGAGCGGATAACGGTGACTGGTTGCCTGTTCCGTGTAGCAAATTCGTTGGTGACAAAAATAAGGTTGTAAGATTGCCGCTGGAAGTGAGAGGACATAATGCTTGATCACAAAAGGCCTCTAAAAATGCTTGTTAGCGCTGACGGATGATGCGGAAAGACCTTTTTTTCACATGCTAAGAAGCGTGGCGATGAACACAGAAGCAGAGTGCCCACTAACTTGAATGAGGACCATGCAGACAATTGATTTGGGCAGACCACATAAGCATCGTTTATGTCGGCCGTTGGATGACCAAGAAATGACGAATTCAGCCATTTAAGACACCAGCCATACCAAGAGGACTGAAGCAATATTGGAGGGGATGTCCAGCTTGACAAACCTTTGGCAAAGAAGGAGCAGTCCTGACCACACAATCTAGTGTGTCCATGATGTCCTCGACAGTGTGTGAACCACGAGAAGGGGATTCGAAGATGATCGATCCTTGTTCATAGCGCCAGGTTTCAGGCATCGCTGCACATGGCTATCATGTATCACGCGCCGGCACGCTACGCAACACTTCGGAGTCGTGTTTGGGGTGACGGGTGACTTCAAGCTGTGTAAAGCAACCGCGAGCTAGGACGTTTCGAGTGAGAAATGGCAAACATCGTGATAAGTGATCACCGGCACCTCGATCCGTGCAGACAAGTTGTGTTTTGCTGTCTGTAATGGGATCAAAGTCCGCCGTGAGAAGCATAGTATGATCATGTTCAAGTTGGCGGTTACTACTAACGTATGTAGTCATATACCCATTTTAGGCTTTTAGCGAATCAACAGCTCGCGTCATACGTAACGCGGTAGGCCGGTCACCAACGACACCGAAATTTCATTCATGACGATAATTGGGACAGAACTAGCACGTAGCTCTCATGTTCAATCAACATATAGCGCCGAATCTCGATTTCCCCGCTCCTGATTAATCTTGTCTCTATATCGAAGCTTAAGAAGAAGACGTGATCTGCGGACCGCCCGCAGCTGTGTCGGCACACTCCCGCCAGTGTCCGGACCGATCACTCGTGATGACCACCTGTAATAATTCAAGATTTGGTCTCATTCGATGGGGACCACCAGAGCATTCAGATGACACAGGCACGGTTGACGCCCTCAAGCTGGACCAGCCCCTGTTGTGGGTTGTTAGCACATGGCATGCAGCCCATTCGCACTTATGAGTGATTTTTCTCTACCTTCTCCTTCTACCAATCTCGGGCTCACTGTACGCATGATAGGTACGATGTCCGGCTTCTGCTGGACCGTTCGCTCGACTTCCAACCGGAGAGTATACAAGCCAGACTGATCTCCCCGAGCGGATGATTAGACCTTCCTTCTAACTCCGAAGATACGTTCTTCTCTCCAGATGAACTCAAAGACTATCGCCGCGACAAGCGGCGCAGATTAGTCGAGCGTGGTCGAGAAGAAAGATTAAGAGTACTCGCCACTATGGGTGGCCAAGAAGATGCCGATGCGTGAGGAGGCAGTGGCGAAGAGGTAACGTATCGAACCCTCATTATCTTTCCTTCGGTCTCTCATAGGGGCTGTACGCCCTGACGAGACACAGAGTTCATTCGCAGGACAGTGTCTCGTGTCATTTCATCTCCGAAGCTCGAGATGAGGGTTTTAGCCAATTACGGCGCTGACAAAAGATTCGCCTTTTTGAGGGAACGCGTGTCTCGAGTTTGGAGAACAGAAGAGAGAGCGAAACAACATGAGGCAGAAGAAGCGAAAAAGACGCAGCTTCCACTGACTCACACGCCTCTTGGAGCACTCGCTAGCTACGGGGACAGCGATTCCGATGGTGAGGAGTCAATAGACAAGCTGACAGAGAAACGGAAAGATGTGACGGACGTGGCGTGCACTGAGGACGGTCACAACAACGAGGATGTTGTAAAGGAAGGTCGAAGGGCAAGAGGAATGGTTGGTGTGGCGTCGCGCTGAACAATGTTGACGGTCAGAGCAAGGCTAACTTCAGGGCTACGTACACTGCAGCACAACGCTATTGAAGATCCATCATAGACGGATATCAAGAGGCTGAGTCTACCTTTCTGAATATTCATGGGCCGCAGGGCCGTATTGCCTAGCTGACGAGGGTACAGTAAAGATCCCCATAATGCATAACGTCGGGACCAGCAAAATCGTGATGGATTACCATGCATGTGCAAGGTACTCCCATTTGTGCATTATCCGGACGCCAGGGACTCGTGACAGTTTTGAGATCTTGCCTGCGATGTTATTTGGCCAACTACGCTATATTACATAAGTTCAGGTAGCTGAAAATGGATCAGAGTCGACCAGACATGAAATTGGTTTGTAATGTAAGAAGGCAAATAATAAGGAGAGAACAAAGAAGGTGATGGTGTCGTTGGTTAGTCTGGTTACCGGTCTACCGCGCCAAGTATGCGCGAGCCGTCGATATCGATAAGGCTAAAACCCTAAAGTGGCTATAGTACTACATACGCGTATACGTAACTCATTCTCCTCGTCCCGGGCCCCTATCACAATAACACGCAACACGCCATCAATGCATCATCCGTGGCAACACCCGCTACGGGTAATATGACCACGCGCGGTCGTCTCGAGAGCCACGAGCTTTCGTACAGGACCCTTAGCACTCGCACCACCTTCGTCCTGTGCGTGCCAATCGGAACGGTTTACCCAACCGAGAGCATGAGCTATTCGACACAACCGCTCAAGAGGGTATGTATTATCATCCGAATACGACAGTAAGCATGAGACAATTTGCGTAGGTAACAGCATTCCCCTCCGAATGGCAGAACATGCGATCCCAATTCCAGACTGAGCAGACCGCCCGTCCTCTGTAATCGCGCACGACCCAGTAACAAATGACCAAGCAACATGCATGAACAATCACGTAAATCTCACTCTGTGGGTATAGACAAGCCGTGAACACGACAACAATGAAGCAACCCATCAACAGTCTCAGCAAACGGTGATGCAGTCACACCTCGAGCTTGCTCGGCATGAAGGATATCATACAAGATCGCTGAACGGTTCGCCAGCACCCCACTAGTGTTATGAGATTCAGCAGAAACTGACTGATCTTCAGCATCCATTTGCATGGAGTCACGACCAGAACACGAACGAGAACATTCCTGCCAGACCGAGATAGACTCCGAGGTTTCACGACACTCATCTGAATGTCGACAGAGGTCAGCGGCAACAATATTGCACAACGATATCCACTCACGCCCAATGACAACACCAACGAGGGGCCCTGATTGCGCAACAACACTGCAACAAGTTGCCGCAAGCTACGAAACACAACAGCGAGAGAAGCGGAGGTCGAACTGACCGGAGACAACGACCCCATTGAGAGGCATAATCCGGGCTTCGGGGTCAGTATGGAAAGTAATAAATACCATTGACTGAAGTCAAGAGACGCGCGTGATCACACCTGTACGCCATTGCACGCCATCAATCAAACCAAAAAAAGGGGGTGCATCAATCCCTGCAAGGCGACGAACTAAAACCCCCCAAAAAACCGGGCTATTTTAGTAGCGGGAATTTCTGCCACTTCTCACTGGAAATGTTCTAGTTCGCAGTTCATTCACAGAGGGTGAAACTCACCAACAGGACTCCGAAGTAATCTGCTAACGAGGCCGTTGGGACCGGACTGAGTGGGCTATGGTAGATATTCCCGATACCTGCTGCATGCGTTCGTCAAGGAAGACCAGTGGACTGTCGCGGTGATGCCCGAGGTCACCGCTGCGTAGAAGCGCCTTGAAGTGATGCTCCATCATATGGTCAGGTAAGGCGTCTACATCACAGTTCAGATACCTCACGGCATGGTTCCTTCTTTCAGATGGTGCGTGTCACAGTCTTCTGTGTCTGTTTTAATCCCATTTTCACGCACCCCGACCAAATTCGTGTCTTCTTTTTTGATTTGGATTTTATTTTCTCATCCTAACCTATCCATCGGTTGCCCGGGTCTTTCACGTGGTAGGTTTCACGGCGCTGATAGTAGGCCTGATCGCCGATAGCACTGGCAAACCTCCGCTACGGATGTTTCCTCGTCTTCATAGTGGGGCTCGCCGTACGCGTGCTGTTGAGCGTCGACGTCGAACGAGGTCGTGGTCCAGACATACTTTGTCGAGCGCGCCGAAGGAAAAGGTGGAAACGCAACATGTTAAGCAGTGAATGGATGACGAGCATCGACGGCAAAGCCTGTATGATAAATAGCGAACGAGGAACCATAGCTACCAGATCTCAATAAGCAGGTATAATCTCACGCTTTGCGTATCGTGCTACGGGTAGCGGTGTCCGTGTTGGAGGGAGGGAGTATGATATAGCGGCCGAGGTCGTCCACCCGCTTCGTCTTGATGCTCTCCAGCGCCTCGACTCACTCTATGAGGGTAGGATGCGAGAGACGGAACGCAAAGTACCTGTGCGACTGACACGCCACTACATGTCTCCCTTTTAAACCCATGAAACGGAGCGCGCAAGACGTACAGCTAGTCAACCCAGACAGTCGACAAATTCTTGGCGTACAGCGTGATGATGAGGGTCACGCCCGAGCCGGTCGCCCACGTCTTGTATCTCAGGTGCCCAGCCGATCCGGTTGAAGCTCGCATGCAAATCGGTCTGCTTTCCCATTCGAATCGACGCGAGACACGACATTGAGCGCGATACTGATGACGGCTTCCATCCCCCAAACCTCGTTTGAGTAAAAACGTTTTCCATCATACATGCTAAGCCCAAAAAATTGCTCGATAACATCGAGCGCCCGTTGAGTGGGGAGATCGAGAAAGAGACTGTTTGAACTCGAGGAGGGTCATGATCCGGCATAAGTAGGATGATGGGAGTAAAAAAATGACGTGAATTGACGAAAAGTACAGGCGAGCTAACAAACGGGGACAGGTAAGAACAACAGGATCCAAGTATGCCAAGAGAAGAAAGGGGTACCTAGCGAGACAGTGAGAGAATTGAAAAATAGGGAAGCTAATGATTCCCCAGTCGGAGTGGATAAATAAGTGGCTAGAGTGATGGCGGGCGAAGGCGAGGTGCACGCGACAGTGTGACCGAGTTATCGTACAAACAGATTCTGATTTGACCTCAGCGCCGGATCCGATAACACATAAAATCAAGCTCCGCGTGCTATGGATAGCGCGCAAAGCTCGGCTTGATTGCAAATTTCGAGGAAAACGAACATGAAACCTATGAAGGCTATTACATAATGGAAGGGAGGGAGCTCTATTTTTTTTTTCTATTTTTTGCTCTTTTTTTTCTGCTTTTGCCTTTTCTTCTTATTTTTTCCTTGTTATGTGTTACACGTTGCAGAGCGAGAAATGAGACATACTACAAAATGGACGCAAAGGGAGGCTCGTGTGTGGGACGATTATGAGAGAGAAGAGCCTGAAAGAGGGGTGTCTGCTTATCTAATGCTAAAGCTACTTCCCCCTATACGTAGACCCAAGAGACTTTGAGGATGTTAGCAAATGAAGGAATGGAAAGGGCTGGTGAATGGACTGACTAGGAATTTTTCCCGCACTCAGTGGAGAAATGGCTTGGAATGCACCAACAGAGAGGTCGATTGAATTTTCATTGTCGCAGGTGGGACAGTCATCAGCAATCGTGACGGTAACTTTCTGACCGTTGTTCACGTTGGTGATCTGGACTTGCTTTCCGCAGAGGGGGGAAACAGAGCTAGAGGAGCCGTAACGTGTCTGATCTGTGAGAGAGAATGAGAGAGGAAGAGAGTGAGAGATTGGGAGGACATGCCCATTGCACAGATGAGGGCGCTGTCTGGGTTCACCTTACCACAGGCCCCGGGGTTTCCATTCTGGTAAAAGTAGGTCGCGCTACGGGAAACAATGTGACTAAGAATAGAAGAGGAGAGATGGTCTTACAATCCACCGGTGAAGGGACCGTTTGACGACGCGTCGGAGACGGTTGTCCGGACAGCTAAGGATGACACGGGGGCTGATGGTGTGGGTGGGGAGGGTGTGACGGAGGTGGTTGGTGCCGCGGAGGGTGTTAGGGGGGGCAGAGAGGAAGTGGTGTTGGACCAGTGGTGAGTGGTCGGAATGGGAGAGGGAGAGGGAGGGAGAGGGGTGACAGAAGGAGAGAAAGTCGGTGCAGGCAGGGAGGAAGTGGTGTTGGACATGTGGTGAGTGGTCGGAATAGGAGAGGGTGACAGAGGGTGAGGGGTGACAGAGTGAGAGAAAGTCGGTGCGGGCAGGGAGGAAGTGGTGTTGGACATGTGGTGAGTGGTCGGAATGGGAGAGGGTGACAGAGGGTGAGGGGTGACAGAGTGAGAGAGAGTTGGCGCGGGCAGGGAGGAAGTGGTGTTGGCCTTGTGGTGAGTGGTCGGAATGGGAGAGGGAGAGGGAGGCAGAGGGGTGACAGAAGGAGAGAGAGTCGGTGCGGGCAGGGAGGAAGTGGTGTTGGAATTGTGGTGAGTGGTCGGAATGGGAGATGGAGAAAGAGGGAGAGGGGTGACGGAGGGAGAAAGTGTCGGGACGGGGACAGAGGGGAGAGTCAAGGAAGGAGTCGGCAAGTCGCACGAGGTGCGTCCGGAGCCTGCGCCAGGGAGTGGGCAGGAAGAGACAGCGATGATAGCAAAGAAAGCGACTATCAGATACGAAAACATCCCGAATTCTGAAGAAAGAAAGACAGACCTCACCCGCTGTTTTATATCGTCGCCCAGACATGAACGCGCTGCAGAATACATCGGAAAGCACGGCCGCGACAACGGCCGCCTTGTAAATGGCCTATCTACCGGAATGATAATGTTAGAGATGAAGTCATTCCACGGGATCCTTCTGAAATTAATAGATAATGTTGCTTCGGGACGAAGATGGCAAGGCGAGTGGAGCACAGCGGCTGGTTCTCGGTTCCGCGCAACAAACTCGTTGACCACAAAAATAGGGTTGTAGAAACTGCCAACGGAAGTGAGAGATGGCGCTTGGTCACCAAAAGCCTCTAAAGATGCTTGTCAGCGCTGACGGATGACGCGGAAATAGCTTACGTTCACATGCGAAGAAGCGTGGCGATGGACACAGGAGCAGAGTGCGACTAACTTGAATGAGGACCCTGCAGACAACTGATTTGGGCAGACCACATCGGCATCCTTCGTGTCGACCGTTGCATGAATCGACGAATTTGGCTATTCAATATATTAGCCATATCAAGATGGCCAAAGCAAGTTTTGGGGGATGTCCAGCTTGACAACCCTTGAGAATGAGTAAGCGGCACTGACCCCAAATCTCGTGTGCACATGATTCCTCTACGGTTCGTGAACCAAGAGAAGTCGGTTCAAAAGATCGAACCTTGTTCATTGCTTGTGAGCGACAATGTTAGTACTGGATTTCGGGCATCGCTGCACCTTGTTATCACGCGCCGGTGCACTGTGCAATACTTCGGGGTTACTCTGGTAAAAAAAACTGTCTAATGAGACATGTGGTCCATGCCTCATCGAATGGTCTGGTCAGCAGAAGGCTACTTCGAAGTCGTGTTTGGGGTGATGGAGACTTTACGCTGTGTAAAACAACTGCAATCTGGAGCATTTCGAGTCAGCAACGACAAACATTGTGACAATGGATCACAAGCACCTCAATCTGTATAGATAAGTTCCATTTTGCTGTATGTGATTGGGTCGAAGACCGTCCGTTGGCCATGAGAAGCACATCATGATGTTGGCGGGAGGATGAGTTAAATTACGTGTGTAGTAATATACCCACTCCAGGCATTTAGCGTTTATCGACGACTTGCGTCATATTACTTGTGATGTGATGTGATGTGATATTGTTTGGCCATCTATGCTATAGACGGTCAAATACTTGGTGCGGTAAGCCGGTCACTAGACTCATCGACTCATCAGGCGGAGAGATCTCAAACTGTCGCGAGTCGTTGGCAGCAATAATGCGCGGACACAAGCACCGGGAATCCATTCGTGACGATAATTGAGAGCAGTTCGCGCACACAACTGGCACATCTCATGTTCGGTCAACACATATCTTCTGTCAACAT